>VZRI01010042.1:64905-175498 GCA_013397515.1 Upupa epops
ACAGCTACAGTTCTACTGAACCATTCATTGTGGTTATTATTTACATAGGTTGTATACAGGATACCTTTACAGACCATCTGTTATGCAGCATCTTTTATGGCCAGCATAGCAGAAAACAGTTTTAAGACTAAAGGGGAATATTTGCTTTGTAGAGGTACTTGAATATTCATTGACATCACTTCTTTGTTTACTGTTGTGGAGAAGTTTAAACTATTGCTCTTCGGGTTTTGTAGATAAATATTTGTTCTGTGAATAAATAGAGGACTTTAGTCTGGTAATGCAACACCTTTCTTGAGCTCTGACATTTATTAGAAGAAAAAATTAAGAAGGAGTTAGTCAATGATTTTCTGCTATAAATTCCTTTGCATTCAGGAGCACAGCAGAAGAAAACTAAGAAAACTTTGCCCTGATGTTCATTACTTGCTGCTCTTATTGGTTGGCTGTTAATTGAATGTATGTTGTTTATTTTTACTAACACCTCTAGATGCCCTTAGGGAATATTGAGTATCACAGAGTGATAAAGCTAATATTTACAGAGCCCTTAAAACAAGAAGGGAGTGGTTGCTTATTTAACGGGGTACTAAATTAATGCATTGGAGAATATGGAATAGTATGAAATGGCCAGATGATATTTTAATGTGGACTCTGGGTACTGTTTACTTTACTTAAAAAAAAAAATTAAATTCAAGGAGAACGCTGTATGGTATGTCTTGCGCTGTTGTTAGCCTTATGTGCATCTTAAAGATCATTCAGATTAAAAAGAAAACCACTTTGTAATCTTTACAAGCATCAGATCTGGTGACTTTTTCAGTACTCAGTTAAAGTGTGTATTCAGGTTTATTTTGTGTGTGCTGTTAGTATTGTCACATAGCTGTAGGCAGAAGCAGTTTCTCACTATTCATATTTTGTGGTCTTCACTCTTTCCACAGTGATATAAACATATAAGTATACTCATGCTATTTCTAGTTTACTTGCCTTTTTTCCACTGCTAATTTATTTTTGTTTCTCTTGGGGCATGATTTCAGTGAATTAAATGAAAATGTTGCTATAGTCTTTAATTGATCTTTTAATATCAGATGTTTAGGAAGTAATCAAAGTAACATTTATTTTATAAATATATATATAATACATTCATTTATATTCCTATCACCATCATAATTATCCATATGTATATACATATGACAGTGATAGGAATGTAAACATGATGTAGAAAGAAGAAAACAGTAAATCTTCTGTTAGTTCCTTCACAGAGAATGCAATAGTTGAACAAATATTTGCCTATTCACACTATAGTTTTAATGTTGGAGTTTTGGTGATCTTGCTTTCATACAAAACCAGTAAATAACTTTTTCTTCCTGTGTACGTTGAAATTACTAGCATCATTTAGAACACTGCCACTACCATTTTACTCACAGAACTTGACTTTAATTTTTCAGACCTATTTGCTTTATTTTGCTATTCTGTGTTTAACAAAGTGTACTCTGACAGCAATTTCTAATAACAGTTGATGTGACATCCCGTTGGGTCTCTAGGAATGTGAAAGGTGAAAAATAAAATTAGTTCTTGTGCAATTAGAAGTTTTCTAGACTGTGTTTCGTGATGCTAGGCGCCCTCCCTCCCAATATATGTATATTTAGGTTGCTTTTCCTGCAGCAAGAGATTTATAGATGCACACTGATAATTTCAAGTGGAATATCTTACCTGTATGACACTAATTTGTAATATAGTATTGTGGTTTTTTTCCACAACACAAAGTTAGTATTCTTTGTAATTGCACCTCTCTTTTTTTCCTTTACTGTTTTGTTCTTATATTTTCCCTTTCCTCACTTCCCCCTGCTTTAAATTGCTAGTGGAAGAATGTATATATTTAATTGCTTAATTTTCAGCTTTGTACATTCAAAGGTGGTTATTAGGTCAGTGGTATAGTTGTCTGCTTTCATAAATCCAGAAAACAGAAATTGAAGAAATAAATTTCCAAAGTTCTGCTCAAAGGAATGATTCTGCAAATGTGCATTTTTAACCTGAGTTTCTTTGTTTCTGTGTACAAGAGAGTGCTCCTTCTATCCTAGACTTCAGGTAGTACCTTAACCTGACGTCTTGATGTACAGTGATAGGAATCCTGCCACACTTTGGAACCCCCCATGGGGCTCTGTGCTGTGCAGATATCTGTTCCCTCCCAAAAGTTGATCTGAGATCATGATATTCTGTACCAGGTAAAGACCCTTGTTTTGGAAATAAATGCCTTTCAAAAACAGTAAGGTCTTCAGGTATGGATAGTACCACTTAGATTTGTGTCAGTTTTCATCATTAGAATATTTTATAGTTTGAATATAACAGTATGTTTGAAATACAATGGAAATTGTATGTGCCTTGCTGCTTTTTGCATAAATTAGTGACTTTGCCACCTGCTTTTAAAAGTGCTTAGCCAACTTCAGCGTAGTCAGTCCAAATTCATGAACACTGTTAGCACATATTGATTTCAAAACTGCTTTCATACTTCTGTTTTAATATATTTTGCTGTTTAAAATGACAATTTGATACTGTTCTGTTTTAGACATCCTTAGCCACGCGTTTTGCCCAAGAAACATTTGGAAAACAGTACAAACAAACCATAGGACTGGACTTCTTCTTGAAAAGGATAGTATTGCCAGGTAAGAAAATAAAAAGCTAACACTGAAAGTCTGGGCAGCAGATTCTTCAGAGTAATGTATGCTAAATAAGCTTAGCACAGTGCTTTTTGTGGGGAGGTATGTTAGATTATTCAGAGAAAATTTGATTAGTATATGCTTGCCAGGTGAAAAATGGTTATACATTTGCAACTTACACTCAATTAAAATAAAATGAATGCTGTCTGTGGTAATGATTGTTATTATCTCTGCTTGAGTGTACTCACTGTTGTTGTGGATTGTGTAACATACAACAATGAAATGGAAGTTTAAATACGTTCATTGAGAATGTATATTTGTTTTGAAAGAAATAGGTATTTTTTTTTCTTAATGAAATATACAACTTGTGTTTGAGTTGTGTGAGGGAAGCATAATGCTTCTATGGAATTGCACTGCTCTAATATGTGAATGCTGTTTTATGCAAGGCAGCATGAAATTGCTGGCATTTAATAGACCACTAAAATTTAGGGTCCCTTGGCACTCATAAAAATACAGTTTGAGCATTCAAGATGTTTCACTTCACGATGGCAAAGAAACTATTTAGATGCCAGTTGCAACACACTGCATGGAAAATGCAAAGAAATAATTAAAGAAGAATAGTTACTGGTAGAAGCCTGTCTCCAAACAATTGGAGATTGGAAATAAGTCTTTTCATTGATATATTTTTGCTCAATTTCTAAGTTTGAAAGTATATTACTAAATGTCTTTTCTTCTGGCTTCAGAAATCAAAATTCTAAGTCAGAAAAAGTGTATGTAGTTACTAGAAGCTGTAGTGAGATTTGTTAAGTTGGTGTGAGTTCTGTAGTGTTCTGTCTTTCGTCCTTGCAGAGGGCAGGGAGGAAAGCAAACGCAGAGATGACCCACTTTAGCTATAACCTGAGGTTGTAAGGAAATATATAACGTTCCTGAACTTATTTTGTTAAAATATATCACCAATAATTTCTTGGTTATGCTTATGTATTTTCTGAAATGAAAGACCATAATCTTTTCAGACTGTTTCTGTGTTCACTATTTTGGTTTGGCTGTTTTCTCTGTATTCCTTTGGCGTCTAGTGAGTGATAAAATACTAAATTTCAGTGCTTATTTCTCCATAAAATCAACAGAATAATTTTTGTTGTCCTGCTAGTGCCTCTAAAAATACCAGTCTGCATGATATTGAACAACAGTACTTGTGAGTGGAATGTGTACACAAATCATTCAGTGTGCATGCTGAGAACTTCAATTATGCAACTTTTTTTCCAGCTGTTAAGCATACAGAAACTATTAGTACATTGCTAGGAATCAAAACACTATTGTTGAGTAGAAAAATTGAAAAATTATCAACTATATATTCATTAATGTGTTAATTAAACTTTTTTCTGGTTTATTTTTTAATAAAGTCAGAACCTATGTGAAAATAGCACCAAAACAGTAAACAAACCTGCATATCTATTTTCCTTGTTTGTCATGAACAAAATAGGAATATTAATGGAATATATTCATATTCAGGAATAAGCATTTTTCTGTGGATGGTTGTTCTGTTTTTGCCTATGCTTATGTATGAGGTTGTGTGTGTGTATATGTGTTTGTCTGTGTGTATATATATATTTGTGGTGATGGGGAGTGAGAGGGAAGGAAGAGAAGAGTGAGGTAGATAAAATTTCTACATACTAGACTGGGAAGCATTACTCTTAAGTAGGTGGATTTTTCTAATTTCTTGGTTTAGTTCTGGGTGTGCAGAGCTGCTGTGTTTACTTGAAATGCTAATTCATACCGCTGTACAGAAATTATCATGTGTGTATCAGGAGGGGAAAAAAAAGCCTCAATTTCTCTTATTTAATAGGAGAATTGATGAGAAAGTATGATTCAGTTTTAGATTTTTTTTGGACGACTTTAAGGGTGAGCAAAGATTTCAGATATTAAAATGACTCATTTTTAGAATTGTGCATCAGTTTACATTATGTGATATTTGAAGCATATTTCAGATTGTAAAATAAAACACTCTTTTTGGGTGTTGATATTTCGCATTTTTAAAATGAAAGCTATATTTGTCTACTGTTGTCTTAGTAGCTGATGGAATATTGCTGTGGAAAAAGAATTTTACATGATAAAACAATATGGTTTAATACAAAGAATAAAATCCTTTGATTAATTTTAGGCAGTATGACTTAATGTTTAACTGTTGACAAATGTAATGCAGTTTATTCATGGTAGTTTTTTCAAATGCAAATTGATTTTGGTATATTTGCTGATGAAGTGTCTTGTATAGTCTGGATGCAACCACGGTGCAGATTTTACTGCTTAAATAGTCTGCTAGTCAGAGAGTCTTCTGACAGACATTCTTAAAGAGCCCTAGTTAGATGCTTTTAGTAAGGTTGTGGATGCAGTCCAGGATTTTTCTTTTTTTAAAAGGGTTTTTTTAAGTCATCACTGCAAAAAAGTGGGCAGACTCATGCTTTCAGTTTGCCTGGGCAGCACTCTGAGTAAGGCTAACCAGTGCACCAAGTATACCTGTGAAGGATCATCACTGGATGAGCCCAGTTCATACGATACCAGCACTGTGTTGCCTCAGTTATTTTAACTTCATACTTGTGTGCTTTTACCAGAGTACAGTGTCAGTGTTCTCTTCTCCTTGTCAGTGTATTTCATATTATTTTTATGGAATTCTTCAGTTGTTATTATTGGTATGTTAAGCTTGTTTTTAAAAATTGTGGTTTCATGCATGGTTTATCTTTTTATTGTCATTCCTCAGTTGGTGAGTTCCTCTTAAATCTACATAAAGATAGAAGATTTCAAGCTCGTGGCAGAAAACTTAATATGCCACTTTCATAGTTGATAGCTAAGTATTTTCTAGGCAAATTGTCTAGAGCTTTTCCTTCTGTCAGAATAACCCTAACATTCTTCTTTGTCAGCAAAAAGCCATCTGAGCACAAAGCAAATGGTACAAGAACTAATCAGGGGAAAAATAAGGAAAAACAGAGCAATTTTAGTAATTTAGTGAGGTCTTAATTAAGAATGAATTCACCTTAAATGAACATTCCAATCTTTTAAAAACTTTTTCCCTCCCCCTGTTGTTAGTAAAGGAAAGTAAACAATTCGTACTTGTAGATTTACAGTAGGACAGTCACTGTTCGACTTCCTGTATTACATTTCTTAGGCGATTTCATACAGTTATGCAGCTACTGAGCCTGGTATGCTGTGTTTTGATTAATACTCTTAGGAGGAAAAATCAAGTTAGAAGGTATTTCAAAGCAATTAAACACAAAATTAGGCACCTGAATATTGTTGAGTTTGAAATTGATAATATTTATAAAGCTTTTTTTTTTTCCAAATAGCTGTCATGAGCGACACAGTAGATCTCTAGTGGAATACATGCAACTACATTAGAAGTGGAAAAGTGCAGCATGGTGAGGTTTTGAGCACATTTAGTTTGTTTACTCCCTGAGGATGCATAGCGGTTTCAAATTATGGATTGACCAGTTTAGAATCATAGAATCATTAGGGATTGGAAGGGACCTAGAAAGATCATCTAGTCCAATACCCCTGCCACAGAAGGATCATGTAGACCAAGTTGCACAGGAACACATCCAAGTGGGTCTTGAATGTCTCCAGAGAAGGAGTCTCCACAAACCCCCCTGGGGCAGCCTGTTCCAGTGCTTCATAACCTTCACTGTGAAGAAGTTCTTTCTGATATTTATATGGAACCTCCTCAGTTCCAGCTTGCACCCATTGTCCCTTTGTCCTACCACCAGATGACCTTGAGAAGAGTCTGGCTCCATCCTCCTGACACCCACCCCTCGCATATTTATATAGACATGAATGAGGTCACCCCTCAGCCTCCTCTTCTTCAAGCTAAAGAGATCCAGCTCCCTCAGCCTTTCCTCATAAGGGAAATGTTCTACTTCCTTCATCACCTTTGTTGCTCTACACTGGACACCCTCCAGCAGCTCTGTGTCCTTCTGGAACTGCGGGGCCCACAACTGGACACAGTACTCCAGATGCGGTCTCAGCAGTGCAGAGTAGAGGGGGAGAAGAACCTCCCTTGATCTGCTATTAGCCGCACCAGAGGCTTTGTGGAAGGCATTCCTGCATTGTTTGCAGTCACTTATGTTCTAAACTTTAATAAATACATTGTATATGTACTATCAAAACAAATAAACTTTATATTCTATGAGAGGCTGCCCTATTTGAGCTGAAGTTACTAAGGTCTATGTAGAAATTACTTATCTTTGCAAGGGGCAAAGCTTAGTGTAGCTTAAAAGTGCTGTGCACAGGTTGCCCCCTGTTCAAAGTAGCAGTTAAGGAAATTGTTTCCTTTCATGATATTAAAGCATAATGCTTCATAAAAATCTGATATGTTTAATACCACAAGTAGCATGTTTTCAGCTACATAGTTCTAAGTTTTTATTTGTATTCACTGAATGCTGGGATATATTTTCCTGGAGCACACATATAACTAATGCGACTGTGTTAGTTATAAATTGTTGGCTGAATTGATTGCATTGTGTAAAATAAGGTTGTTAATAACAGAAAGTAGTTGACTTTAGAGTACATCTTTCTTAGCAGGCCAAAATGATGTGGGCTTTTATTCCCTTGACTCCATTGTAATGTAGAAATTGTTGCAAATTTAAAAAAAAAACAACCTAGGAATGAAATTAGTAGGCAGTTTGGTTATTTGTGAGTATGTGGAATTGTTATTAACATATAAGTCTTGCAAGTTATATGTAAACTGGAAAAAATCATCGATTAGAGTTTGGTGTTTCTAGGTAATCAATACAATTTTGAACAAGCAAAATGAATAATTTTTCTTTAATATGATTGTATCCTGTGATGACATACATTGCTGTGTGTGTATGCTTAGACTCTGGGTTTCTGAGTTGCTAGCTTGCAGGATATGTATGTCTTGGGGATGTTAAATATCCTGTATGTACACTGATTTTGTTTTTGAAACTGTTAACTATTTCTCCATAGCTTAGGCACTGTTTAGAGTAGAAAAGGAGAACTATTTTTTTGTGTAGATTCTTTGAAGATGAATTTAGGTAAATCGTGTCCAAAGTAGCTGCTGGTTTTCGGGTGGTGGGTAGAGGAATTTATTATAGTTTGCATCATCCACTTGGATGCGTCTCAGTATTTCCATTTCTAATCTGTTAACTATGTAATTCTTTAACTAGTATAGTGTAGTACTACGAAGGTCACAATATCTGTATGATTTTATTTTTCAGGAAATCTGAATGCTACTCTTCAAGTGTGGGATGTAGGGGGGCAAACAATAGGAGGCAAAATGCTGGATAAATATATTTATGGAGCTCAGGTACAGTATAAGTGAATTTCATCTATGGTAAAAAGATAAAATTCATTTTTGTTTTAAAATTTTATGTATCTTACAGTTTGTTTTGTAGAACTCAGAAAAGTTGAATCTGCACAACCTAAGCTTAATTGATACCAGTATACAAATTGAATTTTGGTGAGGAGTTAATCGTTTTAGAGCTGCATAAAAAGCAAAGAGGCACATTTGTGCATCTGAATAACACTCAGGAACAGATGTATTGTATGTTTCCATGCTTTGTGTCTTTAAGAAAAGCAATCATAGTAAATAATAAAGGCTCTTTGGATATCCACATGGTAGATGTAGTGGCTGCTTTTAGAGCAGATGCCTCCTGGGGGGAGAAAGTAGAAGGAGGAAATTAAGAGCAATTCTACACCATTAAACTTGTGCATGCAATTTGGGTTATAGAAGGGCAAACAAAAGGAGGCAACCAGATAACTGTTTTTGCAGAACCTTTATCCATTGAAAATTAATTTTAACCTGAGGTTAACTAAGCAACTTAAAGTGATGGTAGGATTAAGCAAGACTAATTATTATAACAGTATCTTAAGGTATGAGATGATTTAAGAGGATGTTTTATACAAAATGCTTAACATGAGTGATTTTAAAATGTACATTGGAATTTAATTTGGAGTTTGTAATAAGAACAATATGCATAATGTGTTTTATTAAGTAGTTATATTTTTCTAAAAACAAAGCAAATGCACCTGCTTTTTCACTTAATACTTTAAGTGATAGGAATTCAGAATCCAAAAACTTTTTTAGTGGATAGAATAAATGCAGCATGGGCGTTTCTAATTAAGGAGATTAGGATTTATTAGTTAATAGGATAAAGACAAAATCTTCAATTAAACTTTATCACTTTCAAAATATGGCGTCATGTTTTCAGCTGTTGCATCTGTTCTGTAACATTTGCTTATTGTTTAATAAAAAAAAGTTTGCTGCCCTGTGACAGTTCTACCAAGCATCAGGAGAAAGTGCTTCCATGACAGAGGGAATTTGATTAATCACAAATTGTTGCCATATGCCCAGAGTAAACTCACTGAAGATAACACGTCTAAGTTTTTTTAATTTTGTGATAACTTAGGAGCTTTTTTTATCAGCAATAGCAGATCAGAATGTTAGTAGTAATACCCCAAAGTAGTGAAAAAGAATCACTAAGCTTAAAATTACAAGTTTGGTTTTTCTTTTATAACTATTCTGAACATATTCATAAGAAAGCTTCTACGTCCAATCTCTTCTCCCCCAACCCTCACTGCAACCCAGATTTTTAAAATAAACTAATGGCTGTTCACTCTCTCGTTGTTGACAGGTATTGCCAATGTCAATAGTAGACTTCTTATCAAAGCTGACCTGTAGCACACTTTTTTATTAGCTTTGTAACAGCACCTGTTAAACACACATAAAACTATTTTTATCTGTTCATGAACCACCATGATTAATTTGGAAAGGCAGCAGAAGCTCATTTCATGTTGAACATTTGTAGCTTTGTAGAAGAGGAAAGAAAGTAGAAAAAGTAGGAGTATTTAGAAAGAAAAATCCTTTTAAGCTCATATAAAAATTCCTGCAAATGAACAGCGATGCAGCAGGAAAGTAATTGGTAAGAGCTAGCATGGAGTTTGTAGGGGTGAATTGTGCCCAACAATTTGATTACCTTCTGTGGTTAAATGATTCGCTTTACCTATAGGAGACAAAACACAGATATTCAGACTGCATAGGTGGACCATAAGGTAGATAATCCCCAGCTCAATATCTTACCAGCCTTAGGAGTTGGTAATAGCAGTGTTATGTCTTTTAATTATTCTTGGAGAAAAAGAACAAACTTTGGTTGCAAATGCTATCAAATTGAGGAGGATAGGAGTGCTTGGGAGAGAGACTGTGACCAACTGAAGTAATGGACCAACAGAAACCGTGTAAAATGTGAAGTCCTGTGCCTGGCATAGAATAACCTTACCCAGATTGGAAATTAACTGTTGAGGAGTCAACTGGAGAGCACCCAGCAAAGAACCATGACATTGGCTAATGGACTGGAGCATCTCTCCTGTATGGAGAGGAAAGACAAAGTCTGAGGGGAAAAAACCAAAATTTTTTTCAGGACCAAAGGCAATAGGCACAAACTGAAATACAGGAGTTTCCCTCTGAACATCAGGAAACACTTTCACTGTGAGGGTGACCAAGCACTGGCACAGGTTGCCCAGAGAGGCTGTAGAGTCTTTGTCCTCAGAGATTCTTAAAAGCCACCTGGATGTGGTCCTGGGCAGCTGGCTTTAGGTGACTTGAACAGGGACCTAAAGACCTCTAGATGTCCCTTCCAACCTCAGTAATTCTGTGAAATGGCTTTGGAGAAAAAAAAGAGGGTGTCCTACTGGAAAAAGAACTATTGAATGGAGGTCAGCAGTGCACCATTGCAGTCATAAAAACTAACTGAATACTGGGCTGCATTAGTAAGAATGAAGTAGAAGAATTGAGGAAAGAAATTATCCCTCTCTGACATTTTTGAGGCAACATCCGGAGCAGTGTTCAGTTTTGGGTTTCCAGTAAAAGAAAGCCTTCAAAGTAGTGGTGTAACTCTATCAAAGGCTGTTAGAAAAGTATGTGTATGTACCTATGGTGTGTTGTACTTGGTCAGCACGTGTTGTGTAAAGTACATGAGCCATACACATACGGAACAGATGATTTTAGATTTCTTGCAGAAATTGTGTTTATCTGCATGTATTCTCCAAATCTGAGTAATTTGGATTTGAAATACCTGTGTAGAATAGCTTGCAGTATGTCTACACTATGATGCATGCTTTTATCCACTATTTGCAGATGCCTGTGGTATTTTATAATATCATCTGGTTGAGATTCCAAAATCATAAATGGCTGAATCTTTGGTATTCTGCTTAGAAATACAAATGTGTGATAAACCTATGAACAGATGGAGGTGGAAGTTTTGAGACTCTACAGCAAATGCAAAAGTTGTCTGCAATTCACTTGGCTGACATTTGATCATAATGCCAGCAGAAGTAAGCAGAACATCCATCTATGCTGCAAAAGTTTATGCTACTGGAGGTTTACTTCACTTCCAACCTTTCAATGAGAATGGAATCAATGCTCTAGGAGAGATCTTCTGGTTAAGTTACTGTTAAGGTGCCATTTTTTGGCTGAGTTCCCTGATTTTTTGAGCCATGTTTTAAAATAAGATGCTAGATTTGAGGATGAGAACCTACTTAATTTGTTTGTATGGTTGTCGTTGGAGCAATTGCCATTCACTTGCTCACTTCAAGCTGTTGCTTTTCCCCTCATGTTTTCCCTGGTTTGCTCATGCAGAACAATATAGTCAATATAGTTGCTGCATCCCATCTTGGCAGCTGAATTTCACTGATGGGTTAGAAGAACTCAGCAAGCCACAGGGAGAAAGAGCTCTTTGTTCTTTATAAATAAAAGGTGCCAGTAAACAGCTTTATGCCAGTGATGATTAAACCTGACATACTTATTTCAGAGAGAGGATAAGGTAATTGTAGAGTCAGTCACCACAGCTCAACTGCTAGACAGTAGCTCATTCAATTATGACAATTCAGTTGTGTCTATTTGAGTGACTATAACCTCACTATCAGCAAAGACAACAGTGGTAGGTGTATATAGGCTGTAAACTGTTTTCACTTGTAAAAATGCATTTCTGCAGATGTGCAAGATATAATAATGAAATTATTCTTTGCTACCATGAATATTCAGTGACTAGAATTTTGGTCTGACATATGAATACTAATGAAAATCTGAAAGTTAATTTAGTACTTTCATACTAAAGTCAGTCATAGGATGAGGGCAGCTGAGGATAAACCCGGAGAAGAAAACATGGTTTTGATTAGTGTTTTCTGCAGTTTTCTTTTATTGTGACGAATCTTGGCATAAACTTGACACCTTTTAAATATTGATTGTCTGGTGTGAATATATTATGTGGCTAAAACACTTCTATAATAGCAGTTCTACTGTATAATAGCAATTTGTGGTAAATATTTCAGAACCGCTCCCATCTCTTGCCTGCAATTGCTTCCCTTATCCACATACCTAAAGTAACTTTCAGAGCTGGCATACGCTACCTCATAAATTGGCTTGTTAATAGAATAAAAGTACTGCAGACTCTACCTTCTCCAGAGACCAGCAAATAATTTCTGCAGTATTCTCAGTTTCCAGTGACCTATTTTTGAAAATACTCTATAATTCCAAAACAAAAAACACTCACATATGCACTAATGTAGGCAAAATGTGGCTCTTACTAGAGTCCAGTTATGCAAGCAGGAACTATTGCCACATTGCTGGAGACTAGAGAATTAGTGTGCTGTTCTTGGCATGTTGTCCACTGTGTGTTTCAAACCTTTTTCATGGCAGGGAAATGCACTACTTCTATGTAAAAAGGCCAGTGTTAAAGTTTTGCCTTCTTTCCTCATGCATCGTAGGTTAACAACAGCTTTTATACTATATGCGTTCTGTTCTCCATATACGTAAGCCTGCGGAAAAAATGATCGTAGAATCTTAGAATGCTTTGGGTTGGAAAGGACTTTCAAATGCTATGTAGTTCAATCCCCCTGCAAAAGTAGGGACGTCTCCAATTAGATCAGGTTGCCCAGAGTCCCATTGTACCTGACCTTGAATGTTTCCAGGGATGGGGCATCTATCTCATTTCTTAGTAACTTGTGCTGATGCTTCACCACCCTTATATAATTCTTATATCTGGTCTGAAAACTATTACCTCTTGTCCTTGCTGAAGAGATTGTCCCGGTCTTTCTATAACAAAACCTTCTTTAAGTGCTGAAAGACAGCAATAAGGTCTCCCCTCAGCTTCTTCCTCTTCAGACTAAATAGCCCCAGTTTCCTCAGCTGCTCCACACAAGGCTTGTTCATCAGACCCTTGACCTTCCTTCCCTTCGTTAGAACCCTCTCCAGCACCTCATTGTTCTTCTTGTAACAAGTGTGCACTTTATTTTGTGATCAAAGACACTCCTTATGAAACTACCAAGTAAAGTGGGACCCAGATACCTGACAAGCATTTTCAATTGACAGTGGGTCATTGAACCAGCTAATTTTGCATCCACTGTGTTATTGTTTTTAGACTATTTGTGACAATTTCTGGTGAGGAATGGTGTGCAATTGCAGGGTTGTTTTTTTCCCCAGATGTGAGCTCCACAGGAACAAGTGCAACTGAAGCCAAGTCTGACTTTATTCCTCATTTATAAGATACTTCATTAGAGTGTAGCAGAAAGCACAGGCAGAAGACTGAGTGATTGAGAGGAGAGCCATTTGTGAGAATTGATTGATTTTATTTATTTTTTCAAAAAAGAAGCAGTGAAACTATAAACAGTATTAGCTAAAAGTCCTTATCCAGTGTGATCTTGTTTACTTTATGATTAGTGTGAAGTGCTTTTTGGTTCTTCATACAGCACGTGCAGTTTGAAATTTTCCTAATATAACTAAATGTGCTCTGCACTGAATTCACATTTTTCTTCTGCCCTTATAGTTCATTTAGCATCTGAATTTCGAACACATGGAATGCAGGAGAAATAATGCAATAAAATGTGTTCATTACAGAAACCTATAATTTCCTTAAATATTCTTTAAAAGAGAAAGTATTACTTGTTAATTCTCTGGTTTTGATAGTAACAATTTAGACTGATGCAAATTTTGCCATGTTAAAATATTTTTGCAGCCTGTTGCATTTAAAATATATCTTTGTATTTAGGGTATTCTCTTGGTTTATGATATTACCAATGGACAGAGTTTTGAAAATTTAGAAGACTGGTATAATGTGGTAAAAAAAGTGAATGAAGAATCAGAAACACAGCCACATGTGGCCTTGGTTGGAAATAAAGGTAAGTTATTCATTCTTAAATATTAACTGAGATACTCCGAACATTGCTCTCTGTTGAAGAAATGGCACAGGGCATATACCTTCAGTAACATGAAAGTAGATACTGACTTTTGTGGTGTTTCTGTGTACATATGACGTATTTGGATGTCTCAGGATTCACATTCTGTTCACTCAGGCTGAGACACTTGCTGTATCGTATTTTGTGTAGCTTGCAGTGTCTCTACCTGTATTTGCTTTATTTGGAGAGCAGCACACAAGAGTGGAGAGATCTCTCTCGCCCATATTTGAATTTAATAGGGTTTCAGGATATAGCCATGATATGCAGCTGTAGAATGGAGGGAGGGGAAGCATTGCTGGATCTAATAGCAGGTATATTTCATGATTCTCTGTGTCAAGACACTGCTAAATTAAATACTGGTATATATTCTTTAAAGTAACTACACTATTCTCTAGGCATATTTATGAGTTGCTTACTAGGGTGTTTTGCATGCTAGCTGTAGTTTTATACACGAGAGTACTAATTTCTGGCTTTTTGCGATTTTTTTTGTTTTTTATTTTTTTTTTTATCATGTAAGTATGACAAGGGTTTTCTACTGACTAAAATATGCATTTTAAATACCCATCATATACTTAGTTTCCTAATTAGATGGATTCAAAACTACCCCATTTCCAGATAAGAAATCTTGCAGAAGCCTCCGTATTAGCACATCTGAAGTCTTGATCCCGGCTCTTTTACCCCTTTTCCATTGATGCTGGTAGAAGCAACATAAAGCAAATTCAGAAACAGTGTTGGAAGTAGATACAGAATTTTTTAACAAAGTAAATATTTGGACAACAAAACCCAGCTTTGATCTTCTTTCGGCTTTCCAAGTGATTTTTGTTCTTGGCACAATATTCATATAGTAAACAAACATGAACAAAGCCTTTGTCCAACAAGTTAGTATTACTTAAATGGATTTGGAAACAATGTAGTGACAACACTGATTCAGAACCATTGGCTGTGGCGTTGATACGGTGATGCTGTTACATATGCAATGTTAATTAGAAGACTACTTATTTCCTGGAAAGAGAGGAGAGAAGCTCTTGGAGTCACAATATATAAACAGAACTTCTGAAAATGTAACATAGCGTTGTACTTCATCCGACCAGAGTCAGTAATACAGATTCTGTTGAAATTCAAAGGAAAAATGCTACTCATTTATCTATATTTTGCCCCCAGATTGGACTTCCTAGGTGGAGTTCTGTAACTCTTAAGTGGTATTGACAGAAAGAAAGCCTGTAATGTAGGGCAAATAACTTTCTTTTGCAAGAATGACATCATAGAGGTAGAAAACAGTAAGAAACATTGGTTTAATGTGTATTGTATGCCATAATAAGTATTTATATTTTTGTCCTGTACACGCCTGCAATTGTTTTAAATCCAAGTTTTACCTGGGGAGATTCTGCAAATAAGGTACAGTTGGTTTTGTAGGGGAGTTTCCAGACAGAGGCTGACACTGCTTAATGAAAGTGGCAGCTGAAGTAACGTTGTGCTTGCTGCCTTGCTTTCCTTCAAAAGCTGTGCATAAAGAGGAAAAAGCAAACTGTTGCTTCCACGTGATCCTAACTAAGGGTGGTTGTGGCATATTTTGAGCATGCAGAGGGTAATGTTTACCGAAGTATTTAATCTTAATTACTATACAGGTTTTTCAAAGTTTCAATATTTCTGTGTTGCTAATACCCTCTTAATTTGCAACAGAAATAAGGGAGTAAACTTTATTGTTAAAATTAACAACTACTTTTGAGTTTTATAGCAGCAACTTAAAACTTGCAAAGTATGAGACAGCAATAAGCCTATAACTTGTATAGTGTAGATGAAACTACAATTAATAAGTGAATGGTGTCTCGTGCACTCAGGATCTTTGCTTAAATTTGTTATTGACAAAGTCCAGTAATCACAATGGATTTCCTGGGCTTTAGTGTGAATTGGAGAGGGTCTTGCTGTGTTTTGTATGACTGATGTGTTTCTTTCCTTTCCACCTTCACTATACATTTTTGTCCACGCTAATCTATAAGCAGCCTCCTCAAGTGTCGTCCCAACATTGTTAGTGGATATATTGTAAACAAAAATTAACCCAGGTTGCATGGGAGCTGTACTCATTTTGATTTATAGCTACCAAGATGGTCTTAGGGTGGTGGTTATCTGTAGCTTATATGGGGGTTAGGAATTATCAGATACCAGTGTATAGTTGATAAATGAATCATTTCTATTCTTAGAGATATTAACCAGATCCAGTCCTCAATAAAGACTAATAACTCAGCTTTTTAAACAGTCTTCAAGACAGATGAGGACACAGAGGAGAATGCATCAACACTAATTAAGTATGTGAGCATTTGTTCGTCTTAGCTATGATTAATTGATGTTGGAGTGCTATCTGTGAACAGGAAGTGGTATGTTGTTACACCGTGAAGTTTAAAGGTTATGTTTTAGTGTACCCTTTAGCATGCATTTACATACAACATCAAATGTTTTACCTATCTTATCTGAGCACAGAAAGAAATTTCCCAGCCCAGATAAAAATGAGTGTTTGGTGTACTGTGTGCTAATGTGAATCTGTCTGACATACCCAGTCAGCTCTTGGGCTTTGTTACTGCATTCTGTACTTAGCCTTCTGGCATAGTTGTTCCTAGAAAATCTACTAATCAATACTGATTTTGAGATTATTTGCTTATTAAAAGTCAGAACTATGCATTCTCTTGTACCTCCTCACTTTCCCCATTCCCCAGCTATTTTAATTCTTGTTTCCAGTGGACTTGTACTTGTTAGGTGCTTTACCTGAAATGATGAGTAGCTAATTTAAAGATCCTTGGTTTTTTAAGTATTATGCCTGATTAAAAGTTCCTGTGTGTCTGATAGCAGGTCCAGTCACCTGAGTCTCACACATGCTCTTGGGATTGGAGGGTAAACTGCTTACACATATAGACTCCCTGAAGAAGAGAACCTTGTCCTGTGCTACGGTCCATTTACCAACTAATTTGAATAGATGTAGAATGCTACCCTGTTTTAAAATACGTATAGAATGTTTGTCTCAACAAGGCTTAACGTAACATTAATGGAAAATTGCAGTCTTATGCATTTGTTTGTTTCAATGGTTGGGTAACTTAAAAAATAATAACAAAAAGCTTAAATTAATGAAAAGGAAAATCACAGTTCAACATGATCTCATCTTGCCCATAATATTCTATTTCCAACTTGGTCCCTGAATGTACTCTGTATTACTTTAGCGATAGTAGCAGCCTAGAAACATACATATTTTTGAGTGACCTTGCTCGTCTGAGCAAACATCTGTTTGGCAACATTTTGATCCTAAATCATGCTTGGCTTAATATTAATGATGCTGGCTACCACTGCTGCCAACATGATCTATTTAATTATGTCTGTTAAATTGCCATGTGGGCAAGTCTACTAAACTGATGTATGTCATGCAGAGATACATAAACGGAGCATGTGCCTCAAGTGTTGTTCTTTAGAACATAGCTGAGCTCACAGAAAATTGTACTGATCAAAACAAGGGAAGGTTTATTGCTGTTGTGTGGTACTTACTTAGACATATTCTACTGGCTGAGAAAAGAAAACACCTGGCAGGATAGATCACAAGGATCTGGGCATATGTACTCAATTTTGGCCCCAAGCTTCATATAATCTGCTGTGATAAATGCATCTGTTGCATCTGGTTGCAGATCAGCCTGTGTTTTGCTTGGACGCTTCTTTCAGAACACTTCATGAAATGATCTCTTGCATGAGAAGTCACAGTGGACACAGCAGCTATTAAGTCACCCAGTTAAAGGCAGATTTTTAGACTTCTGGACTTTCTTCCAGCGTATGTGTACAGGGTAGATTTTGATGGTGGTTTTTAAAAGCCAGGTGGCCCTTGTCAGAAAGTTCTTGGTCTATCATGCTGTGCAAAGGACAAGTAAGAATTATTGTATTTGTTTTCTGCCCTGCCTATCTTAAGAGTGGTTTAGGAATAGTTAGTAGGGAGCTTGGTTTTTGGTTTGTGTTGCACTGTGGTATGGCATTCTGTACACAGCTGAAGCTGAATCACTTATACATCTGGTCAACACCTCTTGTCAGATACTGAGATTTTATTTTTTACAACTAGGCAGAGCAGTAATATAAAGCAGTATAATTCAGTGAAAATCAACATATTTACATTTGTTTGAACTAGGACAGATCAGATAGTATATAAATTGCTGGAGTAGATGTTTGCTCGTTCACAGCATACGGCACTTCAGCAAGAAAGTGAGGCTAGTCATTAACTAGTCCAACTGGAGACAATTGTTGTGTTACGGTGTTTTATTTCAGTGACAATGAATAACCAGGTTACTACTTTCTGTGCTTAAAATCTTTAGGTTGCATTTCAGTTTTCTATTTGTGCACCTAAGTATTGCCAGATAAGACCAAGTTGAAGGATCTGGTAGAATATTGTCAGTGTAGTTTGAGCTCAGAATCCAGTGTGACAGAAGTGCCAGTAAGTAACATTCTCATTCTCTAACAGTTACACTGAAATTCAGAAAAATTGTTAAAGATGTCATTGAAAATTGGAAATAGAAGTAAACTGTTTAAATACAAAGGCTAGAAGGGTATATTTATCCTATCTTTATAATAATACACAAATGAAATGCTGAGAGATCTCTTACTGTTTCCATGGATTTTGTCTGTAGTTTATTTAGCAATGTAGACATACGTCTAATAAAAAAGATGCTGCATAAACCATAGTCCAGGCTGAATGTGCTTCTGTTTTTGGTTTAGGTAGAAATGTTTTTTCTGGCTGCGTCCTTCATACTTAGGTCTTCTTACAACAAATGGAAAGCCCTTAATTGTACCTAAGGGAATAGTTAATCTATGGTGGACATATGGTGGACAAAAACTGAGTCTAGTAAATGAAAAAATTATAAACAGAAAATGTGTGAATGTCTGCACAGTCTGAGAGTCATGGGAGATATTGTACTCTGGGATTGTAGCTTTTTATAAATTAATTTGCCAGTTTTTCTAGTATTTTCTGTATGTTTACATAGAGATCAGCACTACCTAAAAGATAGTTTTAAAAAATAATCAATTTCATGTTGCATTGGAAAACCTATCTGTTTTGAAGACTTAGCAAGTTGTCCCGCACCCACCTTTGACATACGACATAAATGCAATTTGATTTCATTAGTGTACTGAAGCTCTCTGAAATTAAAAGACGTTATAACAGTTGATTGGGGACAGTTAATCAGTGTTAACCCTGAGAAGCTCTTGGGCTTTATGGATTCAAGCATTATATGTGGTTGCACTGCTCCTGCAAAAGGTTAAGTATTAATGGAAAATGTTCACAGCTCTTTTACTCAAAGAAAACATGTTACTTGTAAGTTTTCTTTTGATTTTACTTTTACAGTTACATTGAATGTCTTCATTCATTTAGCCATCCATAAAGCAAATATTGTTGCACATGCAGTGGATAATAAGTCTTTTTAGGACTACTTGTGTGGTATGTCACAGATCATTAACTGCAAGTAACCACCTGACTTGAGGGAAGTCTGGAAGCATCATTACAGTGAAATAAGCTTTTATTTCTGTATCACTGCAGCACATTGATTTGTAGGAATGTCTCCATTAGCTACTGTGGAAATATATTCTCATATATTATTATTGAAGGAAGTTGATGAGAGAGGATAACCAAACATCAAGTGTGAATAGGGGATTAGTATTAAGATTTTGGGCAAAGTGGGAACAAGACAAGTGCTATTGTAGCGTTATTTTCTATGTAAAAACTACAAAATTTGGTAAATTAATCTCTTTGCAGTGCTTCACAGTTCAGAGTGCTTCAGAGGTAACTGAAATGCATACAGTAATTGAATATATTTACTGCTCTGTCCAGGCAGAAAGTGTGGAAGGTTTTTCCTAATCAACAGGGAAAGCTTTAGTTTTTAAACATTTTCCAGATATTTTAATTTACTATTTTTCTTGGAAATAACCAGTAATTATTTCAGCTCAGTGTAGAGGATCAGGGATAGCCTATGTAAATGTGGGAAATAATCATAATGAATAACAAATAAAGTGAATAATAGCTTGTAGTGTGAAGAAGGCAACTCTGAAACATTGTCCTTAAAATGGTTCAGAAAATTTCAAGTTCTTACAAAGATTGAGGATTATATTGATATATTACTGATTTTCAAAATAATTTGCTGTCAGGTCCTCTAGGAGCAACACACAATAGAAGATTGATAAATGAGTGTTCAGATGAGCCTCCTGTAGTGGTGTAGTATGAACTATGTGTATGTAGATTGAAGTATGAAGCAGCAAAATTATGGGGGAATGTATTATATATTTAACATTTTTTGTAGTTTTTAAGATATTATCATATTTATTAGGGATTTCCGAAAGAAGCTGAACATGTCTTTGTGGTTCGTTGTATAGATCTTTTTGGTTTTTGTTTTGTTTTGGGTTGTTTTTTTTTGTTTTAAGGGAAAAAATGGTATTTGAACTATATTTCATTATTTCTCTGTGTAATGTGAGCCTGTGAACTTGTTACCACAGGAATAACTTCTAAGCCAGTGTCAAACTTTGTTTGATCTTAATAGTTCCCTGAGATAAACCAGGTATTTTACATGCAAAAAATGGCGTTATTATTGTCATTGTTCACACCCTGTGTTTCCAGCCCTCATTATATGGAGGATAACCACAAAATGTGTTTGCTGTTTTCAAGGGAGAGATCTAAGATTCTGTGGTTACAAAAAAAAGTGTTAAAAGTCAGTTGAATTTGCAGAAATATGTTGATTAAGGAGGTGAAATGCAGTGATGAGGAATTGTAAACCAGAAATCCAGTTTATTTATTTAAAATAAGGTCTTAGGGAGGCCTTTAAGCACATTGTAAAAAATACTCAGTTTCCTATGAAGTTTTTATTATGCATTTCGGCTTTTTAAAATTAATTGTTTTGCTTTTTTTAAATTCATTTTTAAATGAATTGTGTTGCTTTCTGAGTTCTAGCTCTCTTGTTCAACAGCACGATAGTGTATTTGTGAGTACGTACCTTCTGCCCAACCTTTTGAGAAGGTTGTTTCATTACGTCCATCGGCCCTTTAATGCCCTGAATTCAAGGACTGACCATCTCATCCAGACTAGTATTTTTAACTCTCAAAAACTCTTAAACTGTAAAAGCAGCAGTATCAGTTTGCTGTGTTCATTGGTCAGTGTGGGAAAGCTAAAAGTTTGGGTTGTGTATGTAGAATTTAGAACCTGCTTAGTGGCTTCAGATGAGCTGCTCCAAGTTTACTCTGGAGTTCTTATGACTAGACTCTAGATTTTAATATTCTTTTGGATTACTATTTTATATGTATAACATATGCTCTTTGTCTTCTGAGAAGTGTCAAACATGTTTCGTTAGGTGTGATAGCAGGAATGTATCATACTGGCATAATATTAGCATGTGATGGTAGAATTAATTTTGAAATGGAATAACATTACCTTTTTCTAACTTGGACTAGAAAACTTATTCCTAAGCATTCCTACATAATAGCATTTGCCATCAGGATAATTCCTCTTCTGTTTAAAATGCTAAACAAACACAAAAAAAGCTAGAAACTGAATAGTTGAATGGAACACACAGAATAGTGAAATGTCTTAAGAAAGACTTGCTTTTGAGAAATACTGCTGTATGGTCACTGTGTATATTGAGGACAGCTTTAAAATGCTTGATTTTGCAATCTTAAGCATTTTTCATGGTGGATAATTTCAAGCAGAGGCTGGAGGACTTTAGACTTGTACAGTGAACTTGTACTCGTTCACTGATACTGTGACATGAGAGAAATACCCTCAGTGGCTAGAAATTTATTTTGCACACTTGCAGGAGAAGTTTGAAAAGTAATTTGCTATGGGCAGGGAAGAAAACAGTGTGTAGGAGTTGTTGGTCAGGCTGCTGAGTTGCTTCCAAAAACTTTGTTTGGCTGACCATGTAGAAAATGACAATATTTTGGAGTCTACTTCTGAGTCCCTCTTCAAAACCATTATGGAAAAGCTTCAAATATTTTGGTTTGGAGATGCTAGTGCTGTGTCTTCTGGGTGAAGTGTAGTGTTGTCTACAGGCTCCGCTTGTGATTCAGTGAAATTAAAATAAAGCCTGTTTTTGCCTTTTTTTTTTTTTACTCTTTATGTCTTCCGTGATGTTTCACATCATCTTAGGTATGATAAGACTTTGAGAGTAATGCATTGTGGATACCGTCCCGTTGGCAGATCCAAACTGTGTTTGTCTTATGCTGTTATTTTCTCCAGAAAGCCCCTCTCATTTGGCACCATACTGATCTTTCTGAATCAAACATGTTCTGTTCCCTTGGCTGGAATTTTTTTTGGGGAGTTAGTTTTTTTTAGGGGAAAACTAACATTTTGAAGCAGAACAAAGCACTTTTCAGTGTAATAAAAACCCCTTGGTAGTTCTGACTGATGATTCTAAACTAGTCCCACTGTAGAGAGTTTTCAGAAATTTTGTCCTTTGATCCATTATTTAATTCTCAGGATTAAATACATTACCCTGTACTCGTGGATAACAGAGGAAGAACAGCCTAGTCTGGTTACGTTGCAATTCTGTGACATTAAGAAGAGTTCTGTATGATGAAAATTGCCTACTTTCACAGCAATATTTAGAAAACAATGCTGTATTTCAGTTTTCAGAATAAATTTTCAGAAAAGCACCATATTAGGCAATTGTAAATTATTGTCTGTGAGGTCAGGCTGGTCTTCTGGGCTTGCCTAGATGTTACTTAACGTGTTTTCTACTTCCTTCTTAGCACCCTACAGTAACTGACTTGTAACAACACTACTGATGGCTATCAGAAACGATTGCTCAAAATGTCTGGACTTAATAAGATTATGATCTAGATGTCAGATGTTGGGTTTACTTGGTTGTTTTTAGGTTGGACTGGATGATCTTTAAGATCTTTTCCAGCCTTATCATTACTGTGATACTGTGAATTTACATGTTTGTGTTTTTCTACATGTTTTGTTTTATTGTTTTAATTTGAGGGGATTTTATTTCTTAAGTTGCTTAAAACTATGCGGTAGAAGTAAAGGAATGATCGTTAAGGTCTTTTCCAACCTTACCATTACTGTGAGACTGTGAAAGGAGAAGTAAAGGAAACAATACAAGGAAGTAATAACCATCATTGGAGAGATTTCTATTGACATCTGACACATCATCACATTAATAATCAACAGTTATCGTGGGGTGGCTTCTTTTAAAGTACGTATGTTAAAATGACCCCCTCTTACACCCTAAGTTTTGCAGTTTTGTTTTGGGAATAGTATCAGAAAGGTTTTAGGGAATTGTTACTGGTGTAGTTGCATGTTTAAGTGGTTGGTCAGTAGGGCAGTAATGCTGCTTTCTGAGTACAACCAGTACTTTTTCCAGCTACTTTATAGTGATATCTTGAAGCTTAAAATGTAATCTGTATGGGTAAGCCACAAAAGCCACTATATATTAAAGCAGACTCTGACGGTAAATCAAAATGGAACAGCTGGCAACACTACTAAAGTCATAAACTTATTTATTAAAAAAACTAAGCAGGAGAATTATATAAGAAAGGGAGGAGTATGTTCTATGGAGCAGTGGATATACCTTAAAACCTGGAAAGTGCTGAAGATTAAGGGCTCAATTTGTGAACATCTGTTCTGGCAGTTCCTGTGACTCTGTGACATTCTCATGTTCTTTACAATAAAAGTGTGAAACATGTTTCTCCCCCCCGGCCCTGGCATGCTTTTCTGCAGTTCATAAAAATCTACATTGTACTTTATGCAACTGGGCCTGTGTGCTTTTACACACTTGCTGGAGTAATTACTATTCATGAAAAGAGTAAGTACTGCAGCCATGTCATAACCCCAAGGTAGACACTTACCCTGATGTGTTCCACGTGGTCTCCTTGGTTTCAAATGCAGTGAAATAACACTGAAGTTCTACTTCATGTACTTAAACTTAAGAATGAGACCATGAACTAATACTGGAAGAAGCATGTATCTAGGGAGGAAATCAGCCAGAAAAATGTCTTGTACATTGTTTCTGGAAAACTGAACCATACAGATCAGCTCTTTTGTTCTTTGTTACTAGGGGAACTGTTAATTCTCCTCATCACTTACTCATTTTGAAGTAAATGATCATAGAATTATTCCTTTGGTTGCAGTGTCTGCATTTTTGTCACATTGACAGGTATGGGAGAATAAGCTTTGGGTTGTTCTTACCTGCTTTGAGAAGGAACTGCAAAATCATAAATTTAAAACTGACTGTCTAGCTCCACTATCAGTGGCAATGTTTTGCCTGTAACACTGACACGACCAAGATTTGCTTTCGAGATTTTAGCCACAAGCCCAGGCTTGTTCTGCACGACGTGTGCCGTATGTAATGCTATACTCTCTGACTCTTTGCATCTAGTAATTCAAACTGAACTAGGATATGCCATTGTGAAAGACCATCATGTTTTTTTTTCTCAGGCAGTGCAAACTGTTAAAACATCTCAAGCCTCTGCTGCTGTTAGGAAACAGAGTGGGTCGAGATCAGCAAACATGCATAATCCCAGTTTTCCCTCTGAGCATATTATATTGCTTCATTGATAAAAATGGGTACGCTCATTTTCCATTTGAGTTTGGTTAGTTCCACTGAGTTATGCCTTTATTAGGTTGGAGAACCATGTGCTTTTATAATTATTTAACCTGAGGAGAACACTTCCAGCTACAGATCCTCAAGACACATCCTCCCCTGTGCTCCTTTTAGGAGCTAGTTTCTCATACATTTAAGGTGACACTGACTGAGAGCAGGCAAAAGGATGAGGACTTTGATATCCTATGGACAAAGAAAAATTGTATGGGAGCATGGCATTTTCTGTTTCCATGCCACCCAGTTTTGAGCATTTAATTGTGTGAGTGCATCTCTGTGGTCTGATTTGTAGTGTCTACCCATTTCTGAGATTGCTTGGCCAGTAATTGTTCTGCTAACTTGTTTGTGGAATATTAAGGAATTGCATTTCTGCCAAATTTACGTTGGTCTTTGATAGTTTCTTTTGTATTTTCATTGAGTGGTGCTTTTAGAACTGATATATGTGTGTTTGTAGTGCTTAGGGAAGTGCTGCTAAGCAGCTGAACAGCACAACTTATAACCATTTTGTGGTCATGGAAGTTGAATTGTCCTTCTGCTCTCTGGTATGAAAGGTGTTTTCTTAATTGATGCATTGCTTTATCTGGCAGTGATGAACAGTGTATTAATCCTAGTTCTTAAAGCACAGTTTTAATTGTAGAAGGTTCAGAAACATGAATGTTGTGTTTGCTTTATCAGGGTGTTTCCCTGGGGTGAACTTTAATTGTTAAATTCGGTGTGTTAAAGTGCACAAATGCAATTTATGTGCACCTGCATTAAATGTTTTACTTGTGAGTTTCATTTACTTGTTGAGTTTCATTGGTCAAACTTTGCCTTGGATTCACCAAAGAAAACTAATCCAACAGAAATCAAGGCTTCATATCATCCAAGACACTATCAAGTTATGTCCCAGAGGAACCTTAGGCAGGGATCCAGGCTGCAGTGGTTTTTATTAGACCTGACCAGAATTTTCTGGATTCTTGGTTTTGGTGATCTCAGATGCTCATATTTATTGTGAGTGCTTTATTTCTCATCCTTGAGTCTTTCATGTGTGTGTGGACAAGGGAGGCAAGCGAATGACTGCATATGTGTGTCGACAAGGGAGGCAAGCGAATGACTGACTCACTAAAAGTTTCCACCTGCCTCCCTCTGTTAGACTCTGCTGTCCATGCTGGATTAAGTGCCTCTTCTTGCACCTTTTCATACTGTCCATTCCCTTTGCACAGAGCACAAAGTGAAAAGAGAATGCTCTTAATGTTATTGGTTTTCTTTTTATTCATAGGTCTTTGGAGACTGGTGCTTCATCAGCTCAATATAGACACTGTGTGTTTATCCTTGTTGATTTGAAAAGTGTGGGTTAGCTAGCATGCTTTTTTAGTGTGTTAGAAAATTTCTAGCAGCTTCTCTGGCTGAATAATCTAGATCGGTGAAGTGTTAAGTGCTTTTGGTTAAAATAGTAGCTCAGCTAGTATGCTAGAAAAAAGATTTCGTTTTGAGCCGTTACAGTGTACAGGGGTATATAACCACCATGGATTAATGTAATGTGGTGTTTCCTTCATAATGCTAAGAATTTTATGTCTTAAAAATACTTTAATGGTTTTTTGCTAAAGGGTTTAGTAGAAAAGAACCTTTAAATATGTGGTGATATCTACTATTATTATGTTGTCATTGTGTGCTTTTGTACTTAGTGTGTGCGAGTAGAAATAAAATGTGGCATTTTTATTCTTTCTTTCTGTGGGTTTTTTGTTTGCTTCTTTGAGTTGAGTATCCCATGCTATGTATTAAGTAATTAGGTCAAGAGGGCAGAATTTTTGAGAGTATGCCAGTGCCTAGGAATGTAAACCGCTGTCTGGTGAAATTTTCAAATGTGTTTAGTTGACCAGTAGTTGTTTTGGTGCTTTAAAACGTCCCCCTAGGAATCCCTGCTTGCATCTTTCGTTATCTCAGTGCCA
This sequence comes from Upupa epops, assembly GCA_013397515.1. Classification (NCBI taxonomy): domain Eukaryota; kingdom Metazoa; phylum Chordata; class Aves; order Bucerotiformes; family Upupidae; genus Upupa; species Upupa epops. Next base: position 91,312 of record VZRI01010042.1, read on the forward strand.
CTACAAATCTGATTTTAGATGTTTAATTATTCCTAGAAGAGGAATAATTAAATTTTGTTTTGAGAATGAAACCAGTAAATATATGGCATAGTTAGTGAGCTAGTTCTGGGTTGTGTGTCTGGGTTTTCCAACTTCCTAAATGTATTTGGGAATAATATTTGAACCTATGAATCTAATTCATTGTGGAATTAATTTTAGGGTTGCTCTGGGGGAGGAATGGAGCAGATAGCTAAATTCTATTATTTTTGCAAAATAGAGCTTAATTTGACATGTCTGAGGAAACATAGTGTTAACATCCTGTTAACTAATAAAATCACTTAAGTGTGGTGCACACTTAGTTTTGTGAAACCTACTTTGAGGGTTTACCTCACTTTTTGTTCTGGAATTCTTTCTCTAGCATCAGCACAGCTGCATCATCATCTATTTTCATGGTCTGTTTAACCTCCACTTTTAATAAAAAAAATTTAAATCAGATGCTGTTTAAAGCTTTCCATTTAGTTCTGGGAAAGTAAAAGTTCACATCCAGCCTAAGCATGTGTGAATAGCTGTTAAAAGCCACAAACAAAACGATACTTACAGAAGTGGTAGAGGGAATTTTAAGTGCAAGCTGCCAGGTTCACTCTGCTTTTCAATAGTTCTTCACTTACAGCCAAATGCTTTTAACAATAATTTTCTTTGAAAAAAACCCCCTCTGTTTTGTAGAAGCAGCAGCCAAAGCAGTTAGGCCAGTGGTAATGGAGGCAACTTGCCGTTTCTCTTTAACTTTTAATGAAATTTTTTTTTCAGTCTGGGGAACTTGCTCATTAGACAGGTCAGAGGGCCTGACATGCACCCATGCCCACCCACCATGTGGGTATGTCTGTCCCTGTCTGATTCTAATGAGGGATCTTGCTCACTGAAATTCGCAAGTGCCAAGACTAAGTGTAGAAGGGTAATAGAGTCAGAGAATCATTTAGGTTGGAAAGGACCTTAAAGATAATTACCTCCAACCATTAACCTAACTGCATCAAGCCCACCACTAAACCAATTCCGCAAGCACCACATCTACATGTCCAGGTATGGAAATTCAATCATTTATTTCCACAGTAGTGTCATTCTGCACTGGTACTATCACATGAAAAGGTTTGGAATTGCTTGGCCAACACCACAGGGAAAGCCAGACTCATCAATTTGATTTACAATTACAGCAGCTAAAGCTGCTAAAGAAACTGCTGGTTTTTTAACTCTAATTTCAGGATAGACCTTTCCACTGAAGCATCTACTTTCTTGGGGTTTTTTTTGTGTCTGTGTGTGGAATGGTTGGGTTGGTTGGTTACTTGCTTGGTTTGATTTGGTTTTTACTGTGGTTTTACTGTGGTTTTGGTTTGGTTTTACCTCTTGTGTCTGTATGAGAAGACAAGAAGAGGGACTGGGTTACTCTGCAGAGCCAGGTTAGCTCTGGGGATGGTATGGACCCTTAGTTCTGTAACAATCAAGTTCTGTACAATGTACGTAATCCTTCAGGTCCTCTATGCATTTTGCAGCTTTTTATGTCTTGGCCAAAGTTACTGCTGGTTTTTGTTTAGTCCCCTGTAGTTAGGCTGATAAGTTGGTTCTTGCTCATCTGAGATTTGTTAATACTGTGAAGTTGAAATATTGGTCTAATCTGTCATATTGTGTCCACTATTTGCTTCTTTTGTTTTGGAAAGTAGTAGGTACACATACTGTAGGAGAACTTCTACTAAGTTCCTGAACGCAGCACCAAACTAACATAACCAAACTCATGTCAGCAAGAAACAAACTATATACTCATTCTACTTTGGACTGAACAACTGTTCTTGTTTCTATGATGAACCAATGATCAACGTATTGATTAAAATTTGGTTGTTTTGGTTTTTTTCTTTTCAACCTGGGTGACCAGTTAGTGATAATGAAATATGTGACTTGGCAAACATGAAGGAGCTTTGTACAGTCCCACTACTACGGTGTGTTTTGAAATCATATTGTTGAAATACAGGTAGTTTCAATTCAGTTGCTGTCTTTGAGTTGCTGTGGCTTAATTTAAGAAGTAGCTGATAAATTTACTATCAGTGATCTGAGTATGTTTGTGTTTAGTTTCTCCATTTCTTGTTAATTGTCGTTTGTTATATTTCTTTACTAATCAGCCTTTTTTCTTGTAAAAAGTGATATAAAGTTGAGTTGTACTCAACTCACTGCCAGTTGAAAACAATTTATCTTGTTAATAAGTAGTAACAAAAGCTTCCAAATGAAAGAACTGGGCTGCTGTCAAGCAGGATTTGATACACATGGAACACTTAAGCAGTACAAAATTGCCTAGTAACTGAGTAATTTCACTCAGATGTGTGCCAATCTTGCTTCTACATTGGGAAAAGTTTGGAAGAACAACTGATACTTGAAATTACTTAATGCAGGAGGTTTATTGTACTAAAACAATACTGACTTGGCTTGATCTTTGAACGCTTAAGGCCTGCTTTTATATCCCAGTGAATGATTTCATGTTAATTTATTTCTTTGTTGTGGGACAGCTCCCAGAGGGGTGTTGCAGGAGAAGCACAAAGTGTTTCCAATTCTATTACTAATGGAATCAGGCATGGAAAGGCCCTGGAACTGACCTGGGTTGGCTCTGTTAGGAGAAAGTAATTCAGAAGATTGGATGCAAGCATCACACTTGCCGGGATTGCCAGATTTTTAACATGTCTGTTTGGAATGAAGTCATCACAAGTACACTTGTGGAAATGGTCTGTATAGATGGATGCAGCAGTAGCCATTGAGATGCTGGAGTGGCTCCTGGGAAGCCACTGTTATTTATTAGGGAAATGTTTTTTTATAGGAAGAAGTTTTGTATTAATAGGTCATTTCCATGGCATTGTGAAATATATTACTCCGACACATTCATCTGCATGATTTTGAAAACACTGTTTTAGGAACTGCTGTGTAAGGATAAATACTTTTGCTTATGATATGTGTGGACTTACTATTTTTGGAAGAAAATACTTGTGCAAATGTACCTGGCTTGTAAGGCACTGTACAGGGTTTGTATTATAGGCAGAACTGCAAATATGTCTAATGTTTTGTGCGTTTTGGTGTGGGGAGAAGGTAGGTGGTGCTTGGTTTGTATTCTGCCTCTAATTACAGACTGCATCTAATCTCTTAATAAGGAGGTACCAGCCTTAAAATCTGTATTTCTCATGCTATTAAATATGAGACTGATTTTGTAAACTTGCTTGTCCTTTTGAATGCTTAGAAGGAATTCAGCCCTTCCAAGCTTATGAAAGCTGCAGTTCCGTGATGGGTTGATTTTTGCTGTGAAGCCATCTTGTAGTTAGCACCACTACCCCATGGGAAAATTGGATTTGTGACTTCATCTGGCTTAAACAGAATATTGCAGAAAGAAATGGCTATTTTTAACATGGATTGGCTCATTGAGCTGCATAAGCTCATAGCACTTGCATGGCCTCCTAAGTAGGTGAGAATGGGCAAGCAGGAGCGGGATATTTTGGTGAGATTTTCTGAGCTCAGTGCTGTCATCAGTAGGTCTTGAAACTGTGACTGGAAACTTACTGTTGACTACATAAGGACACAGATGTGAGTGACTGAAGGTAGCATCTAAGAAAAGTTGGATGAGTTTTTGTTCAGCTCCTAAGACCTTGAGTTTATGAAATTACAGTGAGCTATATGTTTTATGGTTCTCGATCCACTACATCTGTGAATTTTGGAATGAGAAATCATTTAGTTCATAGTATTTAAACTGATGATGACTGTAGCTTGTCCTGGCAGTGATAAATTCAGTGATGTAGTAGGTACATCAAAATGAGAGAAAATACTTGAGAGAGATGAAGAAAAGCTGATATCTCCGTGGCTTGCAGCTATATCGGACTAGCACCATCTTCTGAATGTTTAGTACATTACAACATCATCATCACTCACATTAAATTAAAAAAAACCCCACTAAACTTTGAGCTTCAGTAATCACAGTACCACAGTATCTTTTTACGCTCCATTAAGTTTATTAAATTCTTAAATTATGTGAAAACATGCATGTCAGTAGTTGAATTAGTAAGAAATGAAGATCATTTGTACACTTTGTTTAACCTCCATCATAAAAGTAGATTCAAAGTTACAAGGAGGGAAAATAGTTTTGTGTGTGTGGGGGGAAAAAACCCCAACCTATTTTGTTTTTACCCCTCAAAGTCTGGTAATTTGTCACTAGTAGCTTAGCTAAATCAATTTAGGCAGTGTTTTTTTGAAAGTTTCAGTAATCTTAATAAAAATCATTTCATGTTGAATTAAAGAGGGGTGTGCTATTATTTTTCTGTCAGCAAGTCTTTTTTCAGAGGGCTTGAGCAGTCATTAAATTTAGGAAACTACTATCAAAATCAGGAATGTGTAATGTACAGAGAAGCAATGTTTTTGAAGTTAGGCTCAGAGAAACTAATTTGTCCAGAGAAGTTACTGTGAACATTTTAAAATACATATTGCAGTCACTGTATTGTTAAAAAAACTTTGGCAGATTTAGGAATCAAGTAGTTCTGTGTTTCACAGGGTACTGTTATATTGTCAAGAGGAACTTTAGATTCTAAATGGCATTTAGAATTTATGGTAAACCAGTGTTTTAATTGCTAAAACATTAGCAATTAGAAAAAACCCCCATGTCACTAAACTTGTTTTATTATCAATGTGTGTGTTTGTTTACTGTGTTTGAGAAGGGTGGTAGATCCAAAGAATGAAATATTGTATGTATTACTTGTAGAAGCTTAGAAGCATGTGGGAAGAAATGCAGCAGCTGGAGTTTCAGAGGTCCAAAATTATTATTTCATAATTTTATGTTCTATTGTATTTGAATTTGTGGTACCTAATTTAGAGAATGGCTGCTTCTTCATAATGGTCACCCTAATGCTATTACTGCGTCATTTATAGTTTCATTCTATATTTCATTGTTTAATGCCAGATTGTTGGAGTGTCCCTGGGGGGACTGGAACTCCAGCTGTTGCTGCACATCCTGGGTTATGGTTTGTGAGAATGTGGGTTTGTTTTGTTTTGTTCTACTTTCTCAGTGTGTTCAGTAAACACATTTGACTTGTGCTGGTGTACTGTGCTGCCTAGTGAATTTTATAATTGAGTTAATATCAGAGGAAACTCCATCTGGAGGGTGATCCATCACAATACATTGTGATTGCCTAGTGAATTTTATAATTGAGTTAATATCAGAGGAAACTCATTCTGGAGGGTGTTCTCCTGTCCCATACATTTTCTTATTTCTCCTTGTCTCCAGGAAAATAGTTATTTATAGTGGCGTTTTAGTCCAAATTAACAGCTTTAGCTCAATAAGGAGATGAAACTAATTGCCATCAGTTTTCTCACTGGCAGAAAGATTAGGAAAAGTGTTAATGGTGATGAAAAATGATGTAGTGCACAGACCATCAAAATCATGGTCCAATGAAACTTCATGTAATTTAGGTAAGATTTTGAATTTTTCTCTTCATAGATGTTTAATTCTTTCAATTTTAAAAATTAAGAGTAGTATTTGCCTAAATTACTGGAAAAGAATTAGTTAATGATCTGTGCTTAAAAACTGGTAGTAAGGACCTTGTCAGCATCTGACTGACTGGATAAAAAGCAGCAGTGAACAAACAGTCTTTTTTTCCAGGAGGAGCTTGTAATCTTGAGATGCGTTTTTGTCTAGCAAGTAAAAAGTAAATCAGTGAAGGTGTGAAATTAGGGTGTATTCAAGTCCTATGAGATGATGCTTTTGAAGGAGTGGTGTTAGAATAACCCAGCTTTAATAAACTTTCTCCTTTCCAGTGTGTACAAAAGTGTTTCATACTTTTTTATTCAAAATCCCACATAGTTTGTTACACTTACTCTAAGGGCGTGTTTATTTAGGTCTGTACACGGCAGATAGTAAACAGAGATACATGATAAAATCATCTGCACAGAGGTCTGTACTGACACATCTGATTTCCTTGTGCCCAGACTAATGCATTAACACATTTCAAATTAATTTGGTTATCTCTTTGCTGTGCCACTGTCTGCAGTCTAGATCTATCTCCAGTGTACTTAGTTGCTGGAGTTGCAGGGTGTGGAGAAGACAGTCAACAGATATCTTTAATCTCCCCTTGCTTTCTGTGTCCTTGTGATCCCCCTTTATAAAAAAAGCTACAAAATTGGGGTAATTAAGTTTTAATCCCAAGATAAAAATATAAAGTGACTCAGTTGTGTGTTTGTTTCTTCTCTGAATACTTGTTCCCAGAAATGTTTGTCTGCATTAGGGTAGGCATAAGGAATATGGTTACCTAATAGAAGGGATCAGATTCTAAGTATCAGTGTAATGTCAGTCTGTTCAGTCAAGTGATAAATGGTTGTGAGAGTTTCTGCCAAGAATTTATTAAAAAATGAAAATGAAGAACGTCTAGCTGAGAGAAACATTCTTATTTTCTCTTTAATCTTATTTTCTCTTTAACTGTCTCTTTGAGTTACGTAAGCCAGTCATCTGTCATGTTAGTTTTGAAAAGAAACTCGGGTCTATTCTTTGTTTTCTTTGTGAAAAAAAAATTTACTTTGGTATGTAAGGATGCCTCCTGTTTGTATTTGCAAAGATTAACATGTCGTCTTAAAAATAACCTGCCTTATACTGGCTGTGATATGAGCTTGCGTTTAGGTGAGAAACCTGCATATTGAGCAGTGTTTGGTGTGCTGTGATGGAGACTTCTGGCTATCTTAGTTTTTTTGTTGAAACCTGTTTTAAATCTTGCAGACGTTAACATCATTAAACTTCTGTCCTCTAAAGATGCACAAGAACCACTATGTTTTATAGCTTTAGGAAAAATGCTGTAGTACTTTATTGTTTAAGACTATTTGAATGCCCCATTCAATAGGGAATGTTTTTATGTAGAAATCTTTAAAGTTACCTCCATAAGTACAAATCACAGTCTCTCAGTAATGATGAGGCTGGAATAGACCTTAAAGATCATCCAGTCTACCCTAAAACCAACCATGTAAACTTAACATCTGACATCTAGCTCATGCCACTCAGCGCTTCATCCAGACTAACCTTGAACACCTCCAGAGACAGTGACTCGATCACCTGCGTGGGGTGGGCAGCCCGTTCCAAAACTGGATCACTCTGTCAGTGGAAAAAACAAGGAGAACTTGTCATGCTAGACATATTCTTCTTATTTCCTGTGTTAGAACGAACTATTAGCATCATCATCCTGATTTTTGTTGTGTGAGGCACCCTTATTTTAAGAAACTCCTCACAGATTGTGTGCGTCTTACCAGGAGAGAGGTGTATGTAAAGCCAGTAAAACCTCACTTTACAGGCAAGATGCCCTTCTCTTTTTAGCTGGAGACCTAGTATTTCCTGCCCTTTCCCATATTAGGCATACATTTTCTTGTCTTATGTCTTTAGGAATTTGTCTTTTGGTTTAGAAGGAGCTCAGGTAATAGATTTGACATTCTGAAAGTTGTATTTGTTTCTTTAATAATTAAGGTTGATATTTATTGATAATTCTCTTTTTTAAAGGGCCGTTACAGTTTTTGTTAGAAGAATTTTTAAATGGTGGATTTTTTATGCTTTATAAACCCAGTAATTTCCTGTTGTAGCTGGAAATGTTAAGTGCAGTTTCATTAAGTATTGAAGTGCAGCACCAGCTATTATTATTCTGACTTAGCAAGTCTTCTAATACAATGTTTGATTTGTTACCTTGTCCTCATAGGGAAGCCTCAGCAGCAGAGTGTGCATGACAGTGAGAAAGTAAACACATGCTTGCAATCAAATTAATGTATTTCATCTGTCTTCAACTAATAACAATCTGTCATGCTATCTATCTGAGAAGGGGCATAAACAGTTTATTTTGTGTTTGGAATAACTTCCTGGAGGTAGTTAATGTGACATGTAGTTTGTCTGACATGAGTATAACCAGATCAACACTCTAGATGTTTTCTTGATAACCTAAAAAAATTACTGAGAAAATTTGTACTGGAATGATATTTATATTGCGTTTCGCACTTCCTTAAATCAGAGTAGTGGCATAGTTTTCAGGACTTCCATGGAAGAGTTTTCTTTTCTTGGCAGTTAAACAATTGTAGTGTGAGAAAAAGACTGACAGTTTGAATAAAAATGTAACTACAAATTGCTGCACGTTGCATTCTAATATTGAGATGGGAATATTGGAGCAGCGTGAGCTGCAGGAGTTTAAAAGTATCAAACCAGAACTAATTTTTACTGCGGTAGTACACAAAGTCTGGTGGTACTGCAGACTCACTACAATCTGTTGTCAAATTTGTGGATTAATATTTCTGCACAGTGCTTGTTGCTCTTAACATGGCAGATAATTATTAAAAACATAAAATATTTGTTAGATAATTTATTTCTCTACACAGAAGAACTTTATGCCTAATTAGAAAATGAAAGTATACTTGCCTGAAGTTGTAAGGAACCCATTCAAACATTCTTTAAAATCTAAGGCATAATAAAAGCTCCATCTTTCAGCAGTAGGTTACCAGTAAGCTGATCAAGAAAATGCTAGGGCGATATTTTTGTTGTTGCTTTTTTCCTTTCTATTATTTTTTTTGGAGCAATGGCAGAATAAAAAATAAAACTGGGTGGTATTGCTTATGGCAGAAAAGGCCTGACAGGGTTCCTTCTGGGTGTTCCTGTGCAACTTGGTCTAGGTGATCCTGCTGTGGCAGGGTGGTTGTACTGGATGATCTTTCCAGGTCCCTTCCAATCCCTAATGATTCTGTGATTCTGTTGTCAGAATGGTGGGACCGGCTAAGCTTTGCTCTGCTGAGGTGCTGTAGAGCAGAGATCTGATTAAACTGAACAGTAAGTCCTGTGGCCCAGAATCCTGTACCCAGTGTTCATCATGATTTCTAGGGTTTTTTTAATTAGAATAGGGGATACTCAGCACAAATCCTGCTCTTATTCTCTTTTTCATGTACTTTTGCTAATGTGTGGGACAAGCAGAACCTTCACACTATGCAATTAAACTGACTGCACTTGTTGAGCCCTGAGTACTGCATGAGGATAATTGTGTAGAACGGTATTGTCATCTTCAGTCTGTCAGGTTTTCAGGTGCTTAGGCTAGGTTTGCTCTTAAGAAATTGATCTGAAACTACACCAAAAAAATAGGACGAAAAAGAGGTTGTCGTATACAGCCGCCTTTTTTTTGACCCTGGAGTATTTTTGGAGAAGAAAATGCATAATTTTAAGCACATGTAAATCAAATTAATAAATTATTAAAGCATTTTACTTGTCATGTCTGTGTGGGCTAATCATGATAGCTCATTATTTAAACATTATGTAATTGTATACCTTGTGTGAACAGCTGCAAATACTTTGCAGAAAGATTTATATTTCATTTTTCACAGCAAGCTATAAAAGAATATATTTTTGTGCAGTACCATAGATTAATACAGATGTTTATTCATAATTTAAAAAATACCCTTAATTATATTTAAAATATGAAATAGCCTGGTAACTGCAAAACTAGATAGTTGTAAATTTATGTGTGTGTGAATACCAGTTTTAATGGAAAATATTGTGATTATCAATCTTAAAAAAAGTTCATCTTAAACAAGAGAACTGCCCCTTTGTAACCGACTCCCTCGCAGTTTTGACAATTTCAAGCTTCCAAAGCAAAGCATGGTCAGATTCGGGTGGAGCGACTCACCTTTACAGAAATTCTCTGAACTCTCTTTGAAAAAGCTGCGTTTCGTACACGAGGGTTGGAAAGTGGTTACACTAGTTATCCCCGGTACGATAACCTGACATGACTGCGTACTGCTGCGCAGTTTGCAAATATAATCTCATGGCAACAAACAATTAAAGCAGTCAGCCGTGCTTAAGGTGCATTATGCATGCCACTCAGCTGTTTATGCCATCCCAAACAAGTCCTGACACTATTTTTTCAGCTGCTTGGAAGTACCAAGTACTTGGTTATATATTTGTGTTTCTTCCAGAATTATCTAAAAGGAAGAATCATATGAAGTGCATGTTTTTTGCCTTAAATTCAGTGTAAAACTAGAGGGGGTTTTTTCATCAGTGATGTTATGAAAGAGTCTGGTAGCCTATGGAAGAGGGAGGTAAATAGGATGAGTAGCAGCCTCTCTGTTGTGCATAAATGGTCTTGTGTTGTCTTTTTAGAGAATGTGCAGTTATTTGCTTGTATGACAACATTTAAATCAGCGTATACTGTTATTGCAGTTTTGGTATTTTGAAAGAATCTAAAATAAGAACACCGTTCATCTAACTGATTATAGATGTTTTAAAATACTTAGTGGCTTCTTGTTTGTACCAGCTGTAGCACTCTGGTAAGCTGTTACATGTACCATAGTCTTGCCTTAGTGTACAAAGCTGTGAGCTGCAGTATCACACTTTCTTCTGTGTAGCTCACTTTGGTGTGCTAATTGTATTTGTTCTAGGCTGTTTGAGTGAAGCATGTGAGCTAAAGTAGTTTTTAGCTGTTTCACTGTTTTGCACATACATCCGGTGTAATGGAATGGGAATGAGCATTCATCCCCGCACTGTGCTCCGTGGCCTGTCACATGCCTTCTTTGCCATACTACCCGATGAAATGGTACATATATATCTAAACCGCGCACAAGAAACAAACGTGGACTTCATTTATTTACCAGGAGTGGTTTCAGATTCTCCAGTGAAAAGCAGCAGGATTATTCAGTCAAGACTGAACTTGTGTGGAATGGTTGTATGTTGGTAGATAGCAGAGCACCCATTTGTTTTTCAACTAGCACTGCCTAGTGGTTTTCTTCCCTTGTTATTACCCAATAAAATAAAATTTCAGTACTTTGTCTTAATCTCTCAAGTATAATTAAATAGAATTTTGACTTTGAATAAGTATTTCATAGAATTACTAGGGATTGGAAGGGACCATGAAATATTGTCTAATCCAATCCCTCTGCCACGGCAGGATCACCTAGACCAAGTCATAGAACATCACAGGACAGAACATTATGGATTGGAAGTGACCTGGAAAGATCATCCAGTCCAATCCCTCTGCCACAGCAGGATCACCCACGCCAAATCCAGGCGGGTTTCAAACCTCTCCAGAGAAGGAGACTCCACAACCCCCCCAGGCAGCTCCCTCCAGTGCCCCGTCACCCTCACTGGGAAGAAGTTATAGAATCAGAATCAGTCAGGGTTGGAAGCGACCACAAGATCATCCAGTTCCAACCCCCTTGCCATGGGCAGGGACACCCCACCCTAGAGCAGCTTGGCCAGAGCTTCATCCAGCCTGGCCAAACAAGAAATTGCTGTCTGAAGTGTTCTCTTGGAATTCTTCTATCATTCCATATCTAGAATTGCAGACAGTTATTTAAAATGGGGTTTATTTTTCCGCTTTGAGTTGACATTTATCAGCTCTTCACTGCAAGTACGTGATTTGAAGCAGTAACTTAAAGGGTAATGAAAATGTTGTTTGTATAAATCATCTGAAGATGTGACCTGCTCCTAACTTAAAATGACTACTTTGCCCTTGTAGCCTTTGAAATGTCACTTGCTCTCCACAGAACTGACTGTGGTGGTGTTTATGTATTTTTCTTAACTAAATTCTGCAGTGTTCTCTTTACTGGTTTTTCTTCCTGCCTCTTCAGGAATGCCTTAAAGGGAGTAGTAACCTTGTGGTTTCTGTGGGAGTTTCATACTTTACGCAGTAGATACTGTTGTCTTTTTTTCACCTTACTAGACCTCTGTGCTGTCTCGCCTACAAATCAAAGTTGAGCTTTACAGTTGATGAGAAGCAAGTAGGCTTCTACAGCAGACACTGATCTGTGCTGGTTTCCTCTTCAAAGGAAGGGTTTCACTCCGATCTTTTAGGACTGGTGGAAATCACGTCTAAGTTCTTGAAGGTCCTAATTTATTTTTGTTGTGCCAATGCCTTTACCCATGCATACAGAAGAGTATAGGACAGTTACGGAGCAGCAATTTATCTCGCTAACTGACTGAATTGAGTCTTCACACTGGACAACCTTAAAGGTCAGTGTTTAGTTTTATTCCAAAAGAGAAACAAAAAATTGTGATCCAGATTAGTTAGTTACAAGCACTGCTGCAGAAGAGGAAAAGTAGGGCTATCAGGACAATATTTGGAGGACACCTGGCAAGCATGTTTTGTTTTGTTTTTGTAGTTGTTGAGTGAGCTTCTTGGTGTGTATTGCAGGCATACAAACGAGAAAACTGCTGCAGCCCGTATAGTGGATGCCTTCTCTTAGAAAACGACTTAAAAGATCATTCTGTGGGCCAATGAGCCCCCTTCTCTGCCCTCCTCAGGCCAATCAGGAAAGTAGCACTATGATCTCTCTCTCTCTTTCTCCCCTATCACACACAATGTCCCTCTGCCTCTTCTGATTTCAATTTTCATGTGGTTTAAGCATTCCCACATTTAAGTGTTACTACAAACATTTTAAATGGTTCCTGTAGAGTCAAGGAATTAACATAGTCCTTGGGTGTTTTAACTGTTGCTTTGCAACCTTACACTTTAACTGTTGCTTCCATGTTTAAGACCTTTAGAGTTTTAGAAATAAAGGAACACCCTCAGTGCCTTCTGTAAAACTTGCACATCTTGGAGTTGCTTTAGCTTTTCATGATTTGAAAACATAATTTGTTCTTGTACATAGCAGTTGGTATCCAGGCCCTTAACCCAAAGTACTGGTTTGTAACCTTTGTGGGCTTTAGAGAGTCGCTGTTTTTCAAAAACGTAGATATTTTTTCACTTGTCAAACTACAAATCCTTGTATATCCTTTAGACGTGCCGTTGTGAATTTTTAGCCATCAGTTTATATTCTGCTAGGTAAAAATAATGCTGTTAATTTTCCTCTGGTTGTCGTTTAGACTTGACATTAGGAAGAGGTATTTTACTGAAAGAGTTATCCCGTTTTGGAACGGGCTGCCCATGGAGGTGGTTGGGTCACCGTCTCTGGAGGTGTTTAAGATTAGGCTGGATGACATGCTGAGTGGCATTTTAGATGTTAGATGTTTAGGTTTACTTGGTTGGGTTTAGGTTGGACTGGATGATCTTTAAGGTCTTTTCCAGCCTCATCAGTACTGTCAGACTGTGATACTGTGATCTTTCTCATGCACTTCGTGTAAAGGAGGATGGCTGTACCAGCTGGCACATAAACTTCAGCACTCTGGAGTGGTTGTGGTTGATGTTTGTCCGAATCTTGCAGATTCTTTCTTGCAGGCTTTTGATAGGTATGGCTTTCATAAGAATATTTCAATGTAATGGTTATTTTGCATCATAATTTCAATAATGACTTTTCCTTGGCCAATGCAGTGGAACCTAGTCATGTATAATATTCTCTTAAGACAATTTTCCTGGTCTGTAAAATCAAAATACGTTTATGTATCTGAATCTTTCTGTCCAAAGCTTATTTGTCTTTGTCTTGAAACTTTCCGTGAATTAAGTGCATCCTAGTATCTTCTTTCATTCCAAGATATCTATTCCTGCTGTTAATTGGCTTCTTATATGAGGCCACGATGGGCAGCTGTTAGTTTTCTTTTTACAAAGTCCTTGCATTCTTTATAAAGGACATCTAGAAACTAATTTTTCTCCTCCAAATCCCTCCTTCAAAGTCTTTTTTGCCGTGATGTCCATATAAAACTATACAAGACTTACTTCCTGGCATGCTAAGAGTTCTGCCTGTCAAGCTGAACAGCATCAGATGTTCAAAAAAAAGGGCTGAAAGAGTCACTGTATTTTTGCTAATCTTTGGTAACTGTCCATGATTGTGTCCTCAGCCTGTGGCAATGTAAAGTAGTTTGTGTTAGTATAGTCATCTTTCATTGATTGCAGACAGCAGCTTTGTGTTTTAACTAATTTTAATTTAACTAATTTTAATTTAACTAATATTTGTGAACACTTGAAACCCTTTTCTCATACTAAAACTTTTTTCACTGAGTTAACTGAACACGAATTTACTGTTGGCTGAGATTGGGCATGTGGACAGTTATCTGGCCTGACAGTAACCATAGGACTCCCAGCACACAACCCATAATTCAGAAGATGAACTACCTGTGAGGAGAGGGACTCTGAATTGCAGAAAAAAATCAGAAATATAATTTCATGTTGATTTTCACTTCCAGGTTGTTAGAGTCTAAGATGTGTGCTCTTAGTTTCTTTATTGTGGTAAAGTATGTGCTCCACCAACTACATACTGTTCTTGATGTTTCTTCAAACAGAAAGTAGAAGGCATTTGAGGATATGTTTTCCAGTATGGCAATGGCGTTTTCTTCCTTAAAATACATCCACCTTTTAGCATTCTGTTCTGTTCTTCCATTGCCTGTGGTTTTAGCATGCTGTTCTGTTCTTCCATTGCCTGTGGGAGAGAGTTTGAGAGAGATCATGGCTTGTGAGCTTGCCTTCTGTGCACTTTCCGAAGCATAGTGCTTCACATGGTATGACATGAGTAAGAAAGCAAGCAGAGGAAGCAGGACATCCACATGGATGAGTAAGAATGCTCTGGAAAAACTAAAAAGGAAGAAAAAAAATTACAGAATGTGGAAAACAAGACTGGCCACTTGGGAGGAATATAGGAGTGTTACCAGGGAATGCAGGGATGCAGTGAGGTAAGGCCCACCAGGAATTAAATATGCCAAGGCTTATCAACGACAATAAGAAGGGTTTTTTTCCAGTATATCAGTAGAAAAAGGAAGACTAGGGAAAATGTGGACCTGCTCATGAATGGGGTGGGCACCCTAGTGGTGAAAGATATAGAAGGTGGAGTTATTGTATGTCTTTGCTTCAGTCTTCACTGCTAAAGCCAGCCCTCGTAACACCTGAGCCCCTGAGATAAGAGACAAGATCTTGAGAGAAGACTCTACCTCAGTAGAGGAGGACAAGGTTAGAGTGCTCAGGACGCCCGTAAATCCATGGGTCCCAATGAGATGCACCCATGAGTGCTGAGGGAGCTGCCTGTTGTTATGGCTGGGCCACTTTCCGTCATCTTTGAAAGGCTGTGGAAAACAGGAGAGATGCCTGAGGACTGAAGGAAGGCCAGCGCCACTCTAGTCTTCAAGAAGGGCAAGCAGAATGACCCAGGAAACTACAGGCCAGTTAGTCACACCTCTGTCTCTGGAAAGATGATGGAACAAATTCGTTTGGATGCCGTCTTTAACCATCTGGAAGAGAACAAGGTAATTGGGAGTGGTCAGCATGGATTTGTCAAGAGGAATTCACACTTATCTGATTTTTTTTTATGATGTCATATTGGACTGTATAGATGAGGGGAGAACAGTGGGTGTTGGCTACCTTGACTTCAGCAGGGCCTTTGACAGAATCTCCCTTAACATCCTTATTAGGGAAGTTGTGAAATGCATGTTAGTGAGTGGTTAGCAAGGTGGATTGAGCTGATTGTGTGACAGAGCTCACAAAGTCATTATCAATGGGGTCGAGTTGGAGACTGTGACAAGTGATGATCTCCAGGGGTCAGTACTGGGTGCAGTCTTGTTCAGCATATTCATCAATGACATGAACAAGGGAACAGAGTGCATCCTCAGCAAGTTTGCTGATGACACAAAGCTGGGAAGAGTGGCTGACACACCAGAGGGCTGTACTGTCATCTAGTGTGACCTGGAGAGGTGGGCATACAAAAAGAGGTTCAACAGGAGCAAGTGTGGGATCCTGCGCCTGGGGAGGAACAGCCCCATGCATCGGTATAGGTTAGGACTAGACTTACCGGAGAGTAGCCCTGAAGAAAAAGATCTTGGAGTTGTGGTAGACAGTAAGCTGGCCATGAGCCAACAGTGTTTCCTTCTTGCCAAGAAGTCAGTGGGATTTTGGAGTATATTAAGAAGGGTATGGCCTAAAGTGTGTAGTCTAAAGAGCTCATCCTTCTCCTCTACTCTGGTAGGCCATATGTGAGTGCTGTGTCTGGTTCTGGGGTCCCCAGTTCGAGAGACAGGGAACTATGGAGATAGCCCAGCATGAAGATGGTTGGGGGTCTGGAGCACGAGGAAAGGTTGAGAAAGCTGAGACTGTTTGGCCTTGAGAAGAATGAGAGGAGACCTTATCCATGTCTATAAAGATCTGAAGGGTAACTGTAGGGCGATTGAAGCCAGACTGTTTCCAGTTGTGCCCATTGACAGGACAAGGAGCAATGGGCACAAGCTGGAGCACAAGACTTTTAGAAATTTCATTTAGAAATAAGAAAATTGTCTTTACAGCGAGAGTCACAGGGCTACCCAGATGAGCTATCGAGTCTCTTGCTATGGAAATACTCAAAACCCACCTAGATTGATGTCATTCATGCAGTCGTGCTTTGGTAGGGGCTTTGGACTTGATGGTTTCTTTGAGATCCCTTCTATCTACAACAATTCTGTGATTTTTGTATACAGTGTACATGCTATTTATCATCTGTCTGTCCATCTGTCGTCTATCTTTCTATCATCTCTCTGGCCTCTATGTCATTCATCTGTCTATTTTTATTGTAATCACGTCTCTTTCTGGAGTTTGGGTACAGCTGAAATAAAAAGAAGAAATTTAGAGGTAGGGTTAATGTTTCTTTGTCAGATAAAAATAGAGAATATATACATATGTTTTCCCAAAAAGTGAACTTACTGTTGTGTTTTCAGAGCTGCACTTTGAGCTAATATGTGAAGAGTAAAACTAATAGTTAAATATTATACAGTTTTGGCAGTGTGCTGTATTTTATTCCTGAAAATGTTTCAACAGAGGCACAGAGGTAGTTATTTTTCAGAGAAAAAAGTTAAGGAGCTGTTATGTAGCCTGCATGAGTTTTTAATAAAATTGCCGTTGATTTTGGGTTTTATCTTAGCAAATGTTCTTCCCAGTTTTTATCATACTTACGTGGTTTATATGTAATATGAAGAAAAACCATTGCAAGCATTAGTGCTGCTTAGTTTAGTATTTTATTCCTTCACAAATTAATGGCTGCAGTAGCTGCATGATTTTAGGCTTGTTCTTATAAACAGGGCTGTACTGACGTGCAAGGAACAGTAATGTGGCAAAACCTCCACATTAAAGAAGGTAAGCAGTATAAATGGGATGTAGGAATCCCATGTTAGACTAAAAATCTCCAAGAGAAAATCTCCAGAGCCTACAAATTAAAGACCTCCAATATCATTTTAAAATAAAGCCTTTTATGTAGTTGGAGAGTGGTTTTTTTCAGCTGATAATCAAATGACACGATTATGCAGGCTTACCAGATTTGCAAATTTACAAGTTTTTACAAGTCAGTTGGGTCCCTTCCTCAGGAAATCAGTTTAAGTTTTTTTTCCTGTATTCACTCAAAGACCCTGGTTGTCCTTAAATCCTTCGGAATATATTTGCCTTATAATTTGACAGCATTGAGTCAACACCCTTATAGGAACTGTAATGCAATAAAAAGAGAAACTGTTCAATATAGTTTCCAGTTACCTTCGAATCAGATTTGGAGAAGCTGGAATGTACACAATAAAACCCGTGCAAGACTTGGGTTCTGTGTTGTCTGAAAGCAACAGCAGTGCTTTTTGACATAAAATACTATTTGAAAGCTTTGCTCTGCTTCTATTGGGTGTAAAATCCTAAGAACGAAATTGCATGTGACTCTGTTAATATTCACATCACCGTTTTTAATTTGCTGAACCATACCTTCGTGCAATTGGAAGCTTCACGTGCAAGTAACTAAGCATCGGTGGTTTTACTCCGTGTGTTTTGTATTATAGTGAACGTTTTTTCTCAACCATGTTCTGCAGTCAAGTTCTTTATAAGTAATCTGCATCGTTTGCTTTGATAATATGAGTAATACAGATGTGCTTGGTGAGCTCAGTTTTTTAGAAGTCTTCTGGTTACGCTGGAATCTCCACTCTGCATCATGTTTGCAAACAGAATTCCCCAGTTCCATCTCAGGATCTTGTGCGTTGTTAGTAGAAAAGTTGTTACGGGTTGTTTGTGTCTATCCAGGAATACATTTGTCCTTCAGTTCAGATAAAATTTCATTTATTCAACCACACAGTTTTAATTTCAGGTTTGCAAATAAAGTTTATCTGATGTTATGTTTGATTTTTGGCAAATGATTGTAATAAGAAACTTGCATTTATGTACATCTGTAAAAGAAGAGATTGATTGGGTGTGCTTCCAGTGAATGATCTGTAGGACAGGTAAGTAAACAGGCTGCATTGTAGTAATTCTTCCTTTCTCTGATTTCTTTGTAGTTGACTTGGAACACATGCGCACCGTGAAAGCTGACAAGCACCAGCGATTTTGTCAGGAAAACAATTTCAGTAGCCATTTCGTGTCGGCCAAGACAGGAGATTCTGTACGTAAGAAAAACAAAGTCCTTGTGGGTACCTTTCTAAAGGTGCAGCAGGTTGTTTTTTTTATACTTAGTATGTCAAAATATTGAGAACGTTGGCTGCTGAAGGTCTGTTTTGCCTCCCCAGTTGTATGGAAACCAGTCTTTGCATGAGTGCGTGTATTCTTTGTTAATTACAATGACTTCAAGTATAGGTTTTAATACAGAAGTGGTCTAGATTATAGATCAGCACGAGAGAAGGCAGAGCCCAGCCAGATCTGTTTGCTGTAGTTAAGTGTATTCCTTTATTCCACTGAAGCTCTGTCTACAGACCATCGGTGTAGAGTCTTGCAAGAATTGATAATGCCACCAGACCCTGTTGCAATTAAAGTTCTTAATATGGGTCCCGAACTGCGAGAGACACTCCCTCCATAGGTCATTGGAACTTCAACATTCTAGTATTTGAAATCTTTTACAGAACACACTTTGAATCAATCTTTGGATTTTGAGCTAACCCAGGTTATTTGTTTTCATTGGAATCATACAGAGGATCAGGTTCTTTTTCAGTTGATTGTATCAGTCAGTCTAAATCACACTGTATTGTTTTGTGGGCTTTCTGTCACAGGCCTCATGACTTTGTCATTCCCATGAAGCAGCCCTGCATCAGTCTCTCTACCATTACTCATGACAAGATAATTTTATTTTTATATTAATGAGTGGTAGGATCATGCTCAAACCCATGGAATTTCAATTCCGTAACACAAATGCAATCATGTGGTGTTTTAGGATCTTTGATAATCATTCCACAGTGGAATGCCTAACTTTTAAGATAATAGTTTTTCTGTGAAGTCTAACAACACTGCTTTTACAAATGCAGGGAGACCTGATTCTCCTTAGTGTTTATGTTAAATCTTTGGCATAATTTTTTGGTTAAAGTGTATAATTTTGGGCTTTTTAAGATGCAGACAAAGGAAAACATTTGTCAAACTTAATGAGGAGTGCATCCTTTCCATCTTTTCCATCCTTTCCATCTCCTTTAGGAGATGGCCTGTTTGTGCGATTTGGTAACAGGAAGAAAAAGCAGCTCTTTTTATAAGGGTGATCGCTTTAACATTACAAATTAATTGATTGATGAATTACAGCAGCTCTCTACTATTGTGCTGCCACACTGACTGTATTTTTTAACTTGCTGTTTAAAACCAAAAGTAAATCTGATTGTACCTAGAAAACATTAACCCAAGTTCTCTTATTTAAATGTATACTAAGAAAAAAAGGATGAGGTATAGTTCATTTTTAGTTGCCTAATAGATTTGAATTAACACTTCCACTATTACCACATGCTGGCCATTCAAAATCTTTGTGCATGAGGGTAGTTGTGCAGAAACTACAGGGTGTTTACCCTAGACGTTGATTTAAGAAGAGGCCATCCACATTATTGTGAGTATAGACTAGATGAGTTGTACTAAGTTAATAAAAACCATTTGTTTTGTTACCTGGATCTTTCCAACAGAGCTGTGTAAATGATAGGTTTTTTTAAATAACTCACTGAAAACTACTAGAAGCACTCGGGCATTACTTTTTGGGGTTGGCAGCTGTGTGAACAAAAGCAGTGTTTGTTAGTTCAGATTGTCAGCTCAGTCCAATAACTGTGTAGATAAAATACAATGTGTGGCTTGACAAGATAGCATCCAACAACAGTTCAAGCTTTAAGCTGCTTCTCATTAACATCTGTTGTGTTCTTTAATCTCGTTTAAAATGCAGCTGCCTGAACAGTAAGATTGGTGGACTGGATTGCAATGAAGTAAAGTAGAGAGATATTAAAGGTAGTATGGTCAGACAATGGTACCTGTCAAACCAAAGTCTTACCCTGCCAGGCTGCCGAATGCCGTATGACATCTTACTTGTTTTCTAGCTACTTGTGTTCAGTCTAACGCCCACAATTGTTTGTAAGACTTTTGAATGAATGTATCATTACCTGGCTATTGTATTGCTCATGTTTTTTAAATAGGGACAGTAAAGATTTTGGTGATGTTGATGCACAGTTCTGTTGTTCCCAATTTCAGAAACCTATGCTGGTATTGCACAATATACTGGTAGTACATTTTTGTGCTAAACGTCAGTGAATGCCCTTATTCATATTTTGTAGCACTGAGAGTAGTATTTGAGAGGTGGGTTGTATAAAACCTTGTTTAAGCTTAGGTCTCTGGAGGCAGAGTTCACGCGTTGCTTAACAATCCAGCACACTGTTCATTCCTTGTACCATTGTCGAGTTATATTCTCTGATTCTTAACCAGAATTGAATGTACCAGTTGAGGTTATTTTCACATCAGGTCAGAATTTTGTGTATCTCCTATTTTACAGTATATCAAGAATGTCTGATATATTTGATAGCTCATCAAGGATGTCTGTTTGTAATGATTTAAGTGCAATGTGTTTTTTTTCTCCATAGGTCTTCCTGTGTTTTCAGAGAATTGCTGCTGACATACTTGGTATCAAATTAAACAAAGCAGAATTGGAACAGTCACAGGTGATTTTGAACAAATACTTGGTTTTAATTAGTATTTTATGTAGTGTATTGTAAGGAAAACGCATTGCAAATGAATAACTCTCCCATACAGCAAGCGGGATCTGTTCTGAAGGCAGTTCCTTAGTTCACAACAGCTTTTAAAAATACTATGATTTTTTTAATTTATCCATCTAAACTTAGTGAAACAACAAAGTGAATATAAAAAAAAAAAAAACCAACCCAGAAAACTGTAGTTTGAGAGCTGTTTCTTTAATAAAAATAATACTGAAAATTGGTTTAGAAGTTAAAATCTCTCTCTCTCTCTGTGAATGTCCAGGTAGCATGGAAGATGCTCATACATACATTAAGTGGTGGTCATTGATGTCAGACACAGCTTTTATGACAGTTGATATTTTTTTAATTCTTCAAATAGTACAAAACAGATTTCATTTTTAGGACACTGCAAATTTAAGGGACAGAAGACATAAGCTTCTGTGAGAGGACTCCCTGTGGAGACAAGTATGAGCAGCTATTATAACTCACTAGCTTCTGCAGAGATTTTATTTTCACTCTACCAGTCCCAAATAATCTCCCTCTAAAGGAGCTGTTTAGTTAATAGATTTATGTCTTGTTCTTTGTGTTATGACTGTTATCTTGCAGATTTTCTGCAGTAAGAAAGGACTTGACAGAGAGAGAATGTTTCCCAGCAATAGGTGGGAAGGTCATCAAGAGGGTTGCTCCTTGTTCCCTTGTGTTGGTTAGCAGCGAGTCAGGGATGTGAATATAGTGATTTCACTAGGATCACATAGCACAGCCCTGTTATATGTCCTTCTCTGAACTGTAGCAGAGCTTTGCTGTAGCTCATGCTGTTCAGTAATTGCTGTATGCAAGATAGTTTTAATGAGAATGTTAATTATTGGGAAAATATTTCTCTCTATTTTAAAATACTTTAACTTGGTTAAAATGTTTAACTGTGTTTACCAAAGTCACTTTGTTTTCCTCAGTGAAAGTTAGGACATTAAAAATACATTAATTGTCCAAATAGGCAAAGAAGTAGTTTTCCCTTTTTCCTTAACACCTCCTTCTTCCTCGTTCCTGCTTCTAAAAATAAATTTCCTGCCAGTAAGACTCCACATAGGTTTAAACCAAAGCTTTTTTAATACAAACCCGGTTTCAGAAACCTCAAAAACAAAGATTATGCTAGTGAGGCGACCTTTACTATATAATGACATCTGTGAGTGTGATACGGTTATTTTAAATCTCCTTACTGAACCCAAAGTTAGCTGTTCTAGTGGTGTAACGTCCTGGAACTGATTATGACTACCAATACTAAATGAGTACTACACAACAAGGCAATACATCTATTTAAAAAAAGGTGAGCCGTTTCATATGCACAGCTTGGTGTCCCGCTTTTCGAAATAGACAGTAAATAGGTAATTTGTGAAAGTGTTTTGCCACGGCTGTGTTTACCATCTGTGTTGAAGTGGTTAGCTGGAAAACTGGATTGCAAACAGCGAAATGGTAAAATACTTACAGCACAAACTTAACAAGCAAAGCTAAGGAGCTTCAGAAGCTATAATTTGCAGTTAGAGAAATACCAAGAGTGTCTTTTCACTGATCTTTTGCTACTAAGGCACCATGAGCTCTTTGACTATCTGTATATAAAGAATTTGTCACGTGAAGAGTTGTTTGATTTTTCTTTGCTTAGCTAGCACTGGAACACCAGTCACAGACCTCTTTGTGCTGGTGTGTTCCAGTAAATCAGGTGTAATTGTGTAGATTCATATGCAAATACTTTCAATTTAAAAGAGAAAATGCTATATAGTTAGAGAGAAAATAGTGTTTTTTAGATTGTCTTCAAAGTAAGAAACTCTTTGTAGCCCTGACTCAAGAGTGCCTAATGTTCCATGTCAAATTCATATCAGCTTTCACTATCTACCTAAGTACTGTAATTGGAGGTTTTGCTTCTTTTGAGCAGCTCAATGGAATATGCAGTATGTGGCTCAGGCCAGGCTGATATTATGCAGATTGCAGTAGCACTAGCCTATAAATAGTTCATACATGTAAATGCTGTGGCACACACCTTTCTGTTGATGTGATTCCAAACTTCAGTAGTAAAAAAATAAAATGAAAACCTCCCTAAAAACCCAAGAATGGGAAAAAAAAAAACCCCCAAAACCAAAAACCTAACAAATGAAGAAAATACAAAAGACAAGCAAAGCAGTTGGAGTTGGACAGAAAAGAACCCTCACTGTTACTTGGGTACAGCAGAATTCCCTGCTTGGTGCTCCACTGTGTATATAGGTAAAGAGTAAGGGCTTGAAAGCATCTGCCTGACTTTGCCAAGTTCTGATAATTGAGCATAGTTTCAGTCTGTTCTGAACACCCACCAGTTCTTTGTTACAAATAAAAACCCATCTGCTTCCTTGGAGGATGCTGTTTACTTGGTTGGTTTTAGGTTGGACTGGATGATCTTTAAGGTCTTTCCCAGCCTCATCCCATCCTCTCCTGGGCTGCAGGAGTTAGTGAGAAATCAAATGGAATTGTATTGTAGTGTCTGTCTGTGAATTGTTTCTGAAGGTTCATTGCTGTTTGGAATCAAATACCCATGTCACTTCTTAAAATAGAAAAAGGAAAATATCTGCATAAAACTGGAGAAGAAAAATGTTATTCTGATGAATAGAGGGACAATTTATCGAGACAAATTTATTAGTCTGCAGGAAAAGCCTAAGGGAAATATTGTGTATGTGCTGTTTCCCCAAAGCATGAAGTTTGTCTCTTGGCTGGAAGGAGAGGGTGTTAGATGGTGTTGCTGTGAATAGTCTCTGGTTTACTATGGATTATTTTATGATAGATTCAGCTCCCTTAGCATGGTGGGGGTTTCTTGTGTTTTTTTTTTTTCTACCTGTAAAATGGACATAGGGCTTCATTAAATTGTGGAACAGTTTTATGTGAATGTGTACCTCAAAATTTGTAGGCATTTAATACTGTAGTTCTGGGGTTATAACAGTAGATATGAAGATAGATGGATGCTAGATAAATGCTCTAAAGAAACAAATAAACCCAGTAAAATAGTAAATATACAAGGGTTGACTTGGATTTAATATTTAGATGAAAAGTAAAATGCATTTTAGGTTTTGTAGGTGCATTAGTAACACACTGGATTACACGGTGGAGCCTTTCACGTTTTGTGTACTTTGAGATTTCCTCATTTTGAAAAATGAGAAGTTTGCTGCGTGAATGTTTGTCAGAGTACATCATATGTCTTCATTCAGTCTAGGTGATAACAAAGTGTAAGGTGAAATACTGAGTTTGTGTAAAATGTTAGCGGTGAAGAACTATAGGTTGCTTTTTATTATCTATTTCTTCGTTAGCGGAAGTTCTGTTAGTTGACTGCAAGAATAAGCCACAGGAATGGGATTTTTTAACGGTGCTCTGCTTTAGAAAATAGCTGCAGTTGAAGATATTAATGCAAACCAAGCTACTTGTTATTGCCCTTTTGCTGGAATTTATCACTCTTATAGCAAACTTGGAAAATGGAAGGTGATCATGTGCCTTGGCCACATCAGGGTGAAGTTGAGCAGCTTAGCTTAAACTGCTGCTGCTAGTTGTTTTAAAGTGAAGCTGCCAGACTTTGTGCTGAAGCAGATGAGGTGCAAGCACGCGTTACATTCCACCAACTTTCTTTTGGCAGCAGCGATCTTCAGCAGAGGAATAGGACAGATTTTTGGGGGTGGTAAGTTTTTACACCAGCTCAACTAGAGCTACTAAAGCTTGTCTGTTAATGTGCTGGGATAACTCTTAATCAAATCTTTATTGGGACAAAACTGCAGTGAAACAAAGAACTAGATCAGTCTTCATGCATGACTGGAAAGTAGAGCATGTTTTTTTGAAGTGAAACCATTCCAAAGTGAGAAAATTACAGATTCTGACTTATTTTCAGTCCTCAAAATACTCTCCCTTTTAAATTGCAAGGGTCTGATGAAATTTGAGGAAATAGCTCCTTTACTAATCAAATGTTTTTCTTTCTGTATTTTTTTACTTACAACCATAGTGTAAAAACTGCATGGGGTGCAGCTTTGTTCCTTGGCATTGGCAAGAGCTAGCATTTTTGTATGTGATGTGGAGTTTTCTCTTTAACTAAACGCCAGTTCAGCAAACTAGGATGTGTGTGCCAGCTTTGTACAATAAAATGTTTGGCAGATAAGTCAGATCTAGAGTTCAGAGCACCTGTGCCAAGAAAGGGTATTGACAGTGCTTTGAACCATGGCAGTGATATGCCCGACTTAGAAGCTGATACAAAGAAGCTCAGGTTTTTAAATTACCGTGAAGTTAATGAAAGAAATCCTGCAGTGGTATTTTTTAACCCCCCTCTTTATTTAGGAGACATTCCTTTAGAAAATCCAAGTCGTTTATGTTAGTCAGTTTCTTCCTACGGTATGCCTAAGGATGGGTCACTAACCTGCCTGTGTTTACAGGATGGGATTTAGGCCAGCGTTTTGAGGAACAATTAATTGCTTACTGATTGCAGGACTTCAGCTCTAGTCAAAAGATTGTATAAAGAAACTAGGTCCCGAGAGGTCAGATAACACTGTTTAATGCTAGAACTCCTACTACAGCCTTACCTGGGATTTGGCAACCTTTCCCTCGATAACATCAGGCCAGGAGTCTAGTAAATCATGAGTGTTGTCCACTAGATAAGATAATACGAATGTGATCAATTAAACTTGAGAAGAGTACATCAGCAGCTAATAAATCCAGACCCTTTACCAGCCAATTCCATTATTGTTGCTTGTTTGACACACAGATTACTTCTGTAAATAAAATCTGTAACATGCAGTGTTTGTAATTCATATAATAGAATGTATATGTTGTGTCCTTTGAAATAACAGTATAAACTTATCCATTTATTTGAACCTTGAAAATATATTGTGTAAACATTGGAGTCCTTAAGGAAAAAAGTATGGAACTGGATTAGGGTATCTTTTGTAGCAGACCTACTCCTCTCTTACTTCTTCGCTGAGATTTTCTGTGAATTTTCCACCCCTTTTCATGAAAACACTAATAATAGGGAAAAATCATACAACAGCTTTGTCTTTAAAGGGAAAAATGTGATGATTTGTATGTGAAGTCACACATATTCAAAGCTTACAGCACCAAGATGTGAGGTTGTTAATTTGTATAACTGTTTTTGATTACTTAACTACAGCATTATAGCTATGTATATAATGGAGAAGATGCACGTATACACGTAATGCATTCATTACAGTTGTTGCTAGAAAGCTGATTAATGCAATATTTAGCTAGCTCAGACCTAAAAGAATAGGTCATTGTCATCTCTTCTTCCACTGAATTGCCTTGCCTTTTTATTCTGTCCCTTCTCTTACTCGATACGCTTGTGTTGATTGCATGTATGACTGTTTCACTGTGAGAGTGAAGAAGCTCGAGAAGCAGCCCTGAGCTGATGGTGATCCATTCTGCTAGATGTGCCTGGCTTTGCTTCTGCATAGTTTTTTTACTTCATTATTTTCTACTACTGATCACTCTCCATTTTTTTCCCCTTCTCTTTTCCTTTTACATTCTTCCCCTTGCCCTCTATCCATTACGTTGATAAATGATTAACAGCGTGTTGTCAGGGCAGAACTAGTGAAATATCCCGAAGAAGATAACCAACGTCATGACACTTCCAACTGCCAGAGCAAAGTCTGCTCAATGCAGTAGTTCAGGTATTGATGGAAAACGAGTTGTTTTTTCTTTTAAGTTTCATTGCTTTTCCGTGATGTAGCAACAATAAGTTGTATTGGAAGAATACAACTTTTATGTGTAAGGACTTGTAATAGTTGAGATATTAATTTGGGACTCTCACATGGTGTTTCTAATAACTGGGTAGTTCATAGAAACTCGGAAACACTTTATTAAGAAGATCCTTCCATGCTGTGTATTCAAAACGTTGCGTAGCTGCCTTAAATAGAATTTGACACAACACTGGAATCTAGTTTTCTTCTCCTTATGTAGGAGAGACTAACGGTCCTATAAAACGCTCTGTAAATAGAATGGGTAGGATGTGTTGGGTGTGCGTTAGAAAACAAGCGTTTGTGGTATGCAGGGGCTCTTTTTTATCTTCATTTAGGCTTTAGTCTGCCTATCAAAACTTTTGTGAAATACAGTTGTGTTTGAAATTTGCTTTGAATTCTGTTCATCTTTTCTTGTGAAGTGCTTGGAATAAAAAGACAACTGTAGGTATAATTTACAAGTGCAACGTCAGCACGTGTTCTTAAAGAATAGATACACTAGGCTTTGTAAAAATATACTCGGCTTATCATTTCAATACCAAACAATCTTGGCGGAAGCCAAGCTGTATTCATTGCTTTCCCAAAACGTCATGTCCCATTTGTAGAGTTGGGAAAACCTACCAATGCACTCCATTCTGCTCAGTGAGGATAAACTGGCATTTGGAATGAGAATTAGCACCTGGTAAAATAAACTTACTCTGTAAGTTTATTATAAAAAACTCTGAACGGTGTTTGTTTTGTGTTATTTTTTTCCCCTTCATATTTCACAGTAAAATAGCTGTTGAATGATTTGCCAGCGTGAAGATTATACCTTCTGATTGTTACTGTGCTTTCTTTTATGACAGAGGGTGGTGAAGGCAGATATTGTCAACTACAGTCAGGAGCCCGTGACGAGAACCGTTAATCCTCCTAGAAGCTCGATGTGCGCAGTTCAATGACCATTCTATTCTTTGTCCTCTTACCTTGACACAGGCTCTGGTGTTACCAGAAACTCTGTTTTAACAGCGGCCGTCGCAGCAATGCGTTAGGCTTTTCAGTGGTGTAACGCAGTTGTGTCTGTTGAGAAAGGAGCCGTTTTTGACTGGCCAAACTTCAAACATGAGACCACACACTTTGAAAAATAAAGGTCTATATTCTTTTAAATTATATTTAAATAAAGCAATTTATCTATGTTTATATGTTCTCTTCTATCTGGTTTGACTGCTACCATAATAAAAGTGGGTGAGAAAGTACATTCAAAATACTTTTAAAGACATTACCGTGCAAAGGTATTTTGCAGAAGTATTTTTAAATCTTTTTTCTTTTGTTTTTCCTCCTGTGATCTGGATTGACAGTAAGCAAAAGATAACTTGGAAAAGTTATTACTGGAATGATTTTAAGTATGTAATATATTTTATCTAGGGATAATTTGGAAGGTTTTCCATTAATATATACATTGTGCGATTGTATAAATTGTGTCCAGTAAGAACCAGTGCTTGAAATGAAATAAAGTGTAATGTAAAAATAGCTGCCTTTCTGACGTTTCAGGTTGTCTCCGTGGTTTCGGGTTGTTTTGTGTATTTTTATTGCTACATCAGCATTATTTCTTGCAGTAGGTGTGCTCATATGTCTTCATGAATATGGATGAACCTCAGTCAACAGTTTGAGCTGTAAACGTTGAGCAGTATTTTCAGCTTGCATTAGAAACTGTTGATAGATCAATTTGGATCGGTCCTTTTTAGTAACTAACTGAGCAGCTTTTGGCCTGGTACACTACTCTTTCTAGTTTAGAGGAAACAACAAATAAGAGGCTGTGCTGTCTGCGCTCTGATGATTACCTATCTCCTCTGTTGCCTTTCTAGCAGTCTCTTAGATGTGCAGATTTCTGCTGGCATATCTGTGTAGAAAGCTAAGGAGAGAAAAAAAATTAAGCCAACAGGATTCCAAGCTAGAAATGCTTTCCCATTTTCTTTCCAGAATGTGTTTTCCTACAAAGTGGGTTTAGAAAATTTGGAGATTTAGAAAATGAGGCTGAGGGAGGAGGCTTTTGTATCACAAGTGAAAAAGTTCTTCACATGAGGCTTCCTATTAGGCTGTTCAAGCAAGTGTTTTATAGTTGAACCTATTAAACTACTAGTAGTTATAAAAGATAATTAAACTAAAAAAAATTGCACACGGCAGAAATGTGCTATTTCTTAGTATTGTGGTATATTCCAGGTTCATAATAGAGCTAATTTTTAAACCATTTAACATTCCGCTTGATGCATAGCTTTATAATTGCGTGATAATGTGTTGTATTAGCATTGTTGGTGTGGCCAGCAGGGAGAGGGAGGTCATCCTCCCCCTGTATTCAGCACTGGTCAGACTGCACCTGGAGTATTGTGTTCAGTTCTGGGCCCCTCAGTTTAGGAAGGATGTCGAGGGGCTGGAATGAGTCCAGAGAAGGGCAACTAGAATGGTCAAGGGGCTGGAAGGTCAGCCCTACGAGGAGAGGCTGATGGAGTTGGGTCTGTTTAGCCTGGAGAGGAGGAGGCTCAGGGGTGACCTTATTGCTATCTCTACCTAAAAGGGGGTTGGAGTCAGGTGGGGGTTGGTCTTTTCTCCCTGGCACTGGAGACAGGACAAGGGGTCACAGTCTTAAGCTCCATTGGGGGAGGTTTAGACTTGACATCAGGAAAAGGTTTTTCACTGACAGAGTGATCAGGTTTTGGAACGGGCTGCCCATGGAGTTGGTCGAATCGCCGTCTCTGGAGGTGTTCAGGGTTAGTCTGGTTGAAGTGCTGAGTGGCATGAGCTGGATGTCAGATGTTAGGGTTATTTGGTTGGTTTTAGGTTGGACTGGATGATCTTTAAGGTCTTTTCCAGCCTCATTACTGTGAGACTGTAATATTTTATCATTCAAACTTGGGAAATTCTGAAAAGAAACTAAAGTAGTGAACAATTGCCTTGTTTGAGGTGGGAGTTTGCACTAAATTATTAATTGTGAGGTTACAGACTGTGCTCTTGGTCATGTCCCATGGAGTTGTTGTCCCACTGCACAGCTTTATTCTATTAAAGACACCTGAAAGATGAGCGATCTTCCTCTGCCACCAGGTGAGATCTTCTCTAGTGTTTTTTAACCCTCAGATTTCTTGATTATTTATGTCCTGAGCACTCTGCCTGTGCATTTAACATGTACATGAGGACTGTCCCCTCTCAAAGGAGCTGGTGAGGTTGTGTGAGGCAGCTTCATCCTTCTGCTTCCCAAGTAATTTGCAGCATGCCCTTAAAAACCGAACAGTTCTTCCTCTTAATTTTATGTATCCTTGCTTTTCAGAAGAAAATGCTTTTTTGATGACTTGATATGCAATGCCTGAATAATAAGAAAAATGTTGCCTTTACTATTGGAGCCATCATAGATTCATTCAGGTTGCAAAAGGCCCTAGAGAAGTACTGTAATATGGAGGCAGTGATGCCTGTCTTGGACTGGGAAGCCCAAGCTATTTTACAGATGGATGTCTCTTCCTGATTTTTATTCTCAGTGCCTGCTTTTTATCTGTCTTTGACTCTTACATCCTTTTGTGGTTTATTTCCATTGATCTTTTCAACATTTTCTGTGTTAATGCCTTACCTCCTCTGAAGATATTTTCATTTATGTTTCCAAGCTGTTCTCATTCTTCTCCCTTCATGTATATTATTTACGCTAACCAGGAATCTCTTGTCTTCTGTGTCCCCAGCCCCTCCTTTTGCTGCTCCTCTTAACCTCCTCAGATTTTCTGTATTGTATACTGACTTCCACTCTCCCTGCCTTCCCCTACCCTTCCCACCCCATTTAGATCCATTACCTGTCCACGGTTTAATCCTTGCACATGAGCTCTGCTCTTTTTGCTCAGCCCTGGGACCCCACCTTCAGCCTTGGGATTCCAGCTGCAGTCTACAACTTCACCGCTGGTGGCTGCTTTTGAAGTAGTGCAGCAGCTGTGGCTGAAGATTCAGGGTTGCCTTTGTCATTGCTACGGCCCATGTTCCATCAGTCTGAGTAGAAAGGTCAGAGATCATTCTGGAGGACTGAGGGATACAGAGAGGGCATAGATGCTGTTCTGCAGAGAAGGCAAGGACTCTGGAGCAATAGAAATTAGTCGGAGAGATGTGTAGGGAAAGGCAGGCGAGCCACCACTCTGTGCCTGGTCTCCTCCCATAAGTAATCCCAGAATAACATATTGATCCCCACGATTGGTGTCGGTGGAGTGTAAGCATGTTCTGCCCTATTAATGCACTGAAAGTTTTTAGCAAGGTGAGAAGTAGTTGAACGTAATCCAACAAACAGTAACGAAGTTAAACAGTGCAATGCTTGCCAAAGCTGGGGTGACATATGCTTCATGTCCATTGAGATGGGGAGCAGGCAGGGGTGGGAGCAGAGTGTGTTTTTTCCTGGGCCTGAGGCCAGGTGAAGGGAAGAAATGTCCTCTGGCCGTGATCCTACACAGATCCATGCTGGTGAGGTGATCTGCCTGCTCAGGCCGTTGTAACTAATCACTTCAGTAACAGCGCTGCAGCTGAGAGTTCTGCTCCTTGCTAAGGTCAGTCTCATGGAATGTGGTGCACAGCAGTAGGCACATGGTGTCGGGTACTGTGTTAGGTTACCAGGCCTTTTAGAACGTGCATTTGAAGTGGTGGTAGACTCGTGCACCTTCTTTTGTGGTGAGACTTTTTTCAAACAGCAGTGTGAAGGTATTTTTAGTAACAGCCAGCTGCTGTGAGTGCCGGAACCTGGGATTAATTCATGATCTCCTTGCTGAATACGTCAGGTGTTTGACAGTTCATAAAAAGGGCTTCTTTTAACCAGAGTAATGTAAAAAAACCCCAAAACAATACAGTGACGAAGGCACCTGATAACAAACCTGGTAATAAAAATGCCATTGTCAATTTTATAATGAAAAATGTCTTAGCAACAGTTAAAGTTGCTGTTCTTTTTGCCTCTTTGTTAGGATGGCTGCTCAGGTAAGTGGAAAGGTTTCCCTTGTGTGTTCGGAGTATGGTTGCCTTTTCACAAATGAAGGTTTGTAAGCTTTGCATTGTGATGATCATGACATTTACACAGAACTTCTAGGAGAAGTAGGTGACCCTACTTCATGTGCTGGAGTGACAGCAAAGATTTAGGTGTCACTGGGAAGAGCAAGAGGTGCTGAAGCCTTGGGGTGTACCAGTGCCATGCTTGCGTCACTGTTCTGAGTTAGCCCAAGAGCTGTAACTAACTGAAAGCAAAGCAAAATCTCCCCTAGCTTGCTGTCTTCAACCCTCTCAAAGTAAGTCTTGCTTTATGTAACCACAGCTGTCCTGTCCTGTTTGTACTTCACCATTGACAGAGTCTAAATTGCCGTTTTAAACATCATTTTTGGGAAGGTTTCTGCAGGAGAGTTTTTCCTGTGCAGTATACTTGCATTCCTTTCTCTTGTAGATTGAATTTTACGAGTGGCCTGACTGATGTATTTCAAGCAGCATTGACTTTTATAGAAATTATATTTACAAAGCTGATGTCCTGATTAACCAACTGCTTTTCCTTTTGGAGTTTGGTAATTATTTCCCAAGCAAAGAGGTTGTTCTACAGTGTTGTGGTCTTTGAGTACTACTCAATGTATCATCTGATTTCTTTAGCTGTCTGTATTTAAAATCAACTTGTAACCACTTAAAATATCGAACTAGCTGAATGCTGCTGAGGAGAGAAAGCCGAAACGTATCCATGTTTTGTGAGAGGGAATGGCATACCCATTAGATTAAAACTCCAGATAATTATCTGTCGGAAGCCCATTTATACTCTGATTTCAGATGCTATGAATAGAATGTGATTAGAATTTTATGTGCTGCAGTTTTATTTGCAAAATACACAGGTTCTATATAAAACCCCTTTTTATAAAGCACTCTCTGGAAGCCTTGGGGATCCCTGTTTAACTTGCAAATGCCGAAGTTTGATCTTCCCCAAATAGAAGATAGTGAAGCTCCTGAGTTCCATGAACTGATTTCTATTTTCAGCTTCCCATAGAGAGCTGACTGTTCAGCCAATTTAAACTTCTTCTTTTTATTTTTTTTTATTTCTACTCCACTTCATCTTCGTTCGTTTTGGCACCATTTGGAGCTGGAAAGCTTCCAGTTAGCTAATTGGCCATTTGCCTTGTTTTATGTGGGGGTGATGTCAAGTGCTGAAATAACCAATTGACTGAAAGCAATCTTGTTTCAAAGGCCGCTCAGAACTCAACCTCAGAAGGTACCAATTTCGGGTTTGTTTTGTATTTAACTGCTACACAGAATTCCTTCTCCTCGTGGATGAACCTTGGAGAAGAATATAGATTTTGAGGTCAAGAGCTCGTGTTTGCTCAGATACCACATAGAGAGCGCTGAATTCGGGAGGAAATGGGAATCCAGATATTTTTTTTAACTTTCTCTTTCAAGAATCTCCCTACCTCTGCTCTCCGATGCCCTATTGGCAATCGGTGTTTTTATAAAAATATTAATCCAAGTCCCCACTTAAAAAACAAACTGGCGCAGTCGTTCTTCGTTTCGCGAATGTTTATCTTTTAGAATGAGGGTTTTTTTTAGTTCTTGGGTTTTTAAGGGGGGGCAAAGAGTGCTTACCATTGGAATATGGGTGGCAGAGGGTATCATCGGCATAGGTGTGATCCTCTAAATACGCTACGTCCTGCTGTCTACTTATTGAAAGTGCAATTTAGAATTACGACGATGATAAAATCCAAATGAATTAGTGCCTCAAAAAACCTTTCTAACAAACTGCTCCAGGCAAACCATTTCTCTTTGCCAGCTGAACCCCGTTTCTGTCCTTTCCTGAGCTGATCCATACCAGGTAGCTTGCAGGATCATGACCTACTAATCCTTTTCGATTTCTGGTGAGCTTTTAAAAACAAAGTAGACCAAGAAACATCAAAGGAGGATTTAAAAGACACACACTGTGCCCCGAGAAGTAAATGTTGCTTTGGAAAGCATTCTCCTTTACAAAGAGGTGAATGCTGCGGTTCAGCGGTATTCACCAAAAGCACTTAAGCATATGCTCAAAATTAAGCGCGTATTTAAGTTTCCTTGAAGTCTCTGCCATTTAAGTACACACTTGAAGCTAAATACATTCTGGCATACTTTGCTGACACAGAAATTCTGGCTCCATTGAAATAAATGCCTTTGAGGCTAGAGTTCTTTCAGGAATTGCAGTGCTGTTTCTTAAATGATCTCTGCATCGTGAAGGGTATAAAATAAAGCCGCTCCCAAGTTAACAAGAATGAAATGAGAGGTGTTCCTCACACATTCACTTGGTTTTTGAATGCGTTGGCCTTTACGGATGCTACAGAAGTTGCAAAAAACAACAAAAAGGGTTGAAATGCAGCTCACTTTGTGATCAGAGCATTTTCTTGACCTTGGAGGAGTGGCTGTTTTGAGTAATGCTCCTCAGACTCATAATGAGTCATAAACAGAATAGAATCCGGAGGCGCTTGGTGAGTGTCTCTGAAAAACAGAATGCCCACTTGATAGTGCAGGAAAACATCAAGCTCCCATCTGTAGCGTCTGAATTGCTGATCTGACGTGGAGGATAAACAAGAGCCGGTACTTCTTGCTCAGATTTGGGGAGGTACTTGATCCCCATCTTGGAAAAATGAAGTGTGATTTCTGGGTATGTTCCAGGATTTGTCAAGGAATGGTGAGGCAATGTTTAACTGCATAATGGAAACCGGAGAGAAAATCTGACATCCCACTCATCAATCCAATTGCTTTTTTATCTCCCCACTGTCTTGGAAAGAGAGCAAAGTGTAAACCAACATTTGGCACAAATGGGCTGCCTGTGCCATTTAGCAGCAATTTGCATCTAATTGGTGACAATTACACGGACAAGCCGTTCAGAGCAGCGAGTGAGCTCACAGCCCAGCATCAACAACAAGAAAATGAACCATAGCCCCCAGGACTCGTACATACACTGATGTAAGAAAGAAAATGGAAGTATTGGGGTTTAACCTCTTTCCTGGTTTTATCACCCAGAAATTCGGGGGTGCGAACAAGCCAATACTCACCAGGTTCCACATTCCCTGATTCAGAGCACAGTTTGTGTTTGTGCTTGTTGTG
This sequence comes from Upupa epops, assembly GCA_013397515.1. Classification (NCBI taxonomy): domain Eukaryota; kingdom Metazoa; phylum Chordata; class Aves; order Bucerotiformes; family Upupidae; genus Upupa; species Upupa epops. The sequence continues at coordinate 125,935 of VZRI01010042.1, forward strand.
TTTGAATCAAGAGCTGTAACAGAGTGTTCCCAGGTGTTTTGTTTTGTTTGTTGGTTTTTCTCTGTAGTTCTCTGCTAATCTTTCTGACTAACTGGTCAGCCTTTGTCTGAGTTTAACTCTGTTTCCATGTATTCAACGGCTGAGTTGATGAGAGGACTTCACAGTCTCCTCTGTCAAGACTAGCTGGTGGCCAGCTGAGTTCCCACCACTGGAGACAGGACTGACAGCCAGTGGTGATGCTGAAGTGCAGCTGAGCATGTGCGAGAGAAGGATTTTGCAGAACAGAGAAGTATGAGATTGCCAGATACTGCGGTCACAGAAGTGTAAGTTAAGTGACCAAGATACAATCAGTTTGATTTGTAGACATAGTGCCTGCAGCTGAGCTGCTGCTTTCATCTTTTGAATAAAGCAAAGACTCATGACAATGATGATGATGATTACAGGCTTGGGAGAGGGTGTCTGGAAAACCGCTTGCCAGAAAGACCTATGGGTTCATTGATCATTGATTAAATAAGAGCCAGCAGTGTGCTCAAGTGGCCAAGATGGCCATACGGCGCCCTGGGTTGTATCAGAAATAGCGTAGCCAGCAAGCGTAGGAAAACGACTGTCTCTCTGTACACCCAAGTGATTGCACCCCTCGGCGAGGCCACGCCTCAAGTACTGGGTTCAGTTTTGGGCACATCAATGCAACAAAGACATTGAGGTGCTGGAGAGTGCCCAAAGAAGGGCAATAAGATTGGCAAAGGGTCTGGAGAACGAGCCTTGTGAGGAGTGACTGAAGGGGCCTGAAGAAAAAAGAGGAGGCTGAGGAGACCTTATTGCTGTCTACAGCTACCTGAACCGAAGATGTAGAAGGTGGGTATTGTTTTTTCTTACCAAGTAACAAGCAATAAAGCTACAGGGATGGCCTGACATTGGGGTAGGAAGGTTCAGACTGGGTCTTAGGAAAAGTTTCTTCACTGCATGAGTTAGGAATTGGAATAAGCTGCCCAGGGAGATCTTGGAATTGGAATAAGCTGCCATCGGATCGCTCTTTCTTGCTGGTTTTAGATGCCACGATGATACGGAGCGTAAGGACATGGTTCAGTGCTGAGCTGGAAGAGTTAGACTAAAGGTAGCACTGGATGGTCTTTTCTCTAACCGGAATGATTCTACAGGTATTGTTCATGAGAGGGTAAATTTGCTGTTGTTTTTCGGTTGTGACAGCACATCGGAGCTTTTTGCTTCGTCCCGGGTGGGGGCATAATCTTTCTGTCTTTGCTTAAGAATCTTACTGCAGTGCAGATTTGCTGTCCCAACTGATTCAGGTTGGACACTGCCTAGGCTGGGGAAGTCAGGAAAACCCAGGTGAAAGTTCTCATTCCACGTGCAGAGCAAGTCTTGCTGCCTGCAGCTGTTGTACAGCACCTGTGCTGTTGTGTTAACCTAACGCTGCCTGCTGTTGTTACCCGTGCACGTACTGCAAAAAGATGGATTTCAGTACTTTAACCCTGTTAACAGAGTTTAAAATAAATAAAGGGGGAAACCTCGGAGCGATTGATACTGGGAAGTGCAAAATTCACTTGCAGAGACAAAACAGATTGAAGGAAAAAGCAGCAATTTCAAATCAAATTGTGCACACATCTCCAGAGCAGCATAAACCACGCGCATGGAGGAAGGCTGTACGCAGGCTCTTCTGGATCAGGCAGGGAGCTGTGTAGAGGAGGAGAAATGTTAGAGTGATCAGCACAAGAATTGGGTTGTTACCTCTACGTTTTGTTATAGATAAAGTACAGTAACTCCTTTGGTACTACCCTGCGAGCACACCGACCTCCACTGTTGAGTAGATGTTTCTGTCTCGGGAAGGTTTTGTGGCTTTTGTGAACAAAGTGGAGGTTTTCTGAAACGGATTGTTAGGACTTTCTTGTTGCATAGTCTGGGGAGCAAGCACGTGGCCAAACCTCACCCCAGGGTGATTCTAATGTCTGTGGTTTATCTGAGCAGCACCACACTCCAAGGATGCTAAGGGATATTTATTTGGACAAACACCTACAAAAGTTTTCAGTGTGATCTGACAACTACTGGAAAGTTGTGTAAGAGGCACAGGTCTGCTAAATCGTGATGCAGATGTTTGCTGCCCATGGATCTGCCTCGTCTCCTAAAAGATTTCTGCTGGAAGCAGAAATCTGGTAGATTATTGCAACCATAGGGTCCCTGAAGGTCCCTGGGCCATGAACAATGGTCTGCTGTGCTTTCTCATTCAAAAAATGAAAGAGAGTCTGTCTGGTCGCAGAGGGCTACGTGCAAGCTAATTTCTTAGAGGCATTGTTATTTGTGTCTGGGTGTGAAGCTGTATCTGCTTGGAATGATCATGAGGGAACATAACTGGAAAGAAAGCAGGAGTGTAAAGGTGCTTGTTAGAGATCAGTTTAGCTGTGGAAACTGTGTTTTGGGGCTTACCTCCATCACAGTATCACAGTAATGATGAGGCTGGAAAAGACCTTAAAGATCATCCAGTCCAACCTAAAACCAACCAAGTAACCCTAACATCTGACATCTAGATCAGCACTTCATCCAGCCCAACCTTGAACACCTCCAGAGAGGGTGACCCAACCACTTCAATGGGCAGCCCGTTCCAAAACCGGATCTCTCTGTCAGTGAAAAACCTTTTCCTGATGTCAAGTCTAAACCTCCCCGATGAATTGGAGCTTAAGACTGTGACCCCTTGTCCTGTCTCCAGTGTCCAGGGAGAAAAGACCGACCCCCGCCTGACTCCAACCCCCTTTTAGGTAGTTATAGACAGTGATAAGGTCCCCCCTGAGCCTCCTCTTTTCCAGGCTAAACAGNCAGGATGCCATTAGCCCTCTTGGTCGCCTAGGCACATTGCGATCTCATGCTAAGTTTGCTGTCCACCAGTCCCCCCAAGTCTCTTTCCACCTGAGTACTCTCCAAGATCTCCATTCCCAGCCTGTAGTTCTGCCTGGGGTTGTTATAACCAAGATGCAGAACCCCACACTGAACCTTGTTCAGACTCATCCTGTTAGAGTCTGCCCATCTCTCCAGTCTGTCCAAGTCCCTCTGCAGGGCCCTCCTACCCTCCAGCAGGGGCTCCAAGCTTGGTGTCATCCAAAAATTTGCTCATGATGGATTCCAGTCCATCACCCTCTGTTTCTCTTTGAAATTTTATGGAGTCAGAGAACTGGTACCGTGGCAGATTTGTCACTTATTAAAGTTTTCCTGCTATACAATAGCTAATTATTCTGCAATAGAAAAGGTGTTTTGATCATAACCCCTGCATCTGAATCAGCTTTGAGACAGTTTGAACCTCCATCCTTGTGCAGACACTGGCCTTGTTCGCCAGCGATCTGAGTAACGGCGAGTACGACGCTGCAAAATCCATCACAAGAGAACGGTGGAAGTAGGCAGCGACAATTCTGATTGTTGTGAGTGTTCATCTCTTCTTTCTCCGTCCAGCTTGGGGGAAGTGCAAATCAGTGAGTGGCTGCATACTGTGGGTTTGTTTTGGGGCTCTGTTTATTTGTGCTTTTTCTTTGTGGGTGGTTTGTTGTGCTTTTTCCTGCTGTAGGACCTTACTAGTTGATGCACCAAGATGTTCAAACGTTTTTGCAGTGCAGAACCTGATGTCCTGTGCTGGCATAGTGTGGTGGAGTTCAGTTGTGACTGATACTTGTTCAGACGTGAGAGTATTGTGGAGGTTTCTTGTTAATGCTTCCACCTTGCAGTGTGACGGTGTCCCTCTTACAGCCAGATGTGTGGGGTGGGTCTGGTCTAAGTGTACCCTTCAACAAGGGTAGGAAGGAGGAGCCAGGGAACTACAGGCCAGTCAGTCCCACCTCTGTGCCCTGTAAGATCATGGAGCAGATCCTCCTGCAGGCACTATTGAGACAGGAGAATGCTGAAGAGGTGACTGGGTACCATCAGCGTGGCTTCACCGCCTGACAAACCTGGTGGCCTTCTATGAATGGGTCACAGTATTAACGGATGAGGGCCGAGTGACTGATGTCATTGACCTGGACCTGAGCAAAGCCCTTGACACTGTCCCGCAGCACACTCTGGTCTCCAAGCTGGTGGAACAGGGGTTTGATGGGTGGGCCACTAGATGGGTAAAGAACTGGCTGGATGGCCACGCAGTCCACAAACCAGCTCTCATTGTCATTTCAGCAAAGGACTCGAATGGTCACTGTAGTATCAGCCTACAGGACTTAAAATCCTCCTTCCTCTGCACCATCAGTAATTGTTATAACCTGGACTGAGGAAAGGATCCATCTGAAAGGATGTGGAAGATGTGCAAGAGAGGAAACACTTTTTATAGCTGAGGTGCTTCTGGGCACAGAAGCAGCACCGGTCAGTGCTTCAGTGAAGCCTCTCATGGAATCACAGGCCAGGCAAATGCATAGTTTGTTATGACCTGCATTCCTCTGGCCATGAAAAAACTTAAAGGAGAGTAATCTTCTCATCCTTCCTGCCACTGCCTGTCCACCTCAGTGCCACTCTCGGAGTCAGTCTGCAAACACATTTTTCCCTGTTGTTTTTCTTGCATGTTGCTGTTAGTGGCAGAAACACAACAGATAATACTGGTTTTCAAGGATTGCCCCTTTTTTTGCCTCATCAGAGAGCATCTGACACTAAAGACAGACCTGACTCTGTATGGGGAGTATTTCGGAGGTGCCCACAATGAGACACTGAATACCTGAGCATCTGGTTGCAGGGCTAGGATTACCCCGAGTTTTGGAAACTTATCTCTGCATCTTCTTTCTCTATAAAATTATTAAATATAACAATTATTAACTTAAATTATTATATAGAAAGTTAGCTACCCCTTTTCTGCACCTCTGTAGTGGATTCTTCAAGCAGCAGAGTAGGAGAGAGGTGATGCACGGAGGTGCCCTTGCAGCCTACCTGAAATCTGTTGCAGAGAAATACTTTTCTTTCCTCCTGGGATTTTCTGGCACTTCTTTTTTCTCACAAAAGGACCAGTTGCTGTTCTTGGTGCACCTGGCTTTTATCTTCTTCCATCTCACGGGGAATAAACGACTTGAAGAAGGCAGGGTAACTTCATGTCAGAGATGGCTTTGTACCCATTTGAAGATTTTTCTTGTCGTTCTCCTCCTGGATCAAAAACTTCTCAGTGTGAGAAAAGCATGTGCTAGCCACAGGGCTGCAACTGATGCTGATGGAACGATGCCTACCTGCAGCAAATCCAAAGATGCCCCTTTGTAGGGAAGCTACAGTCCCTGGTAACCGCCTGTTAACTCCTGTTGGCAGCACAGGTATGTGGAACACATAAAAGCTTACACCACGTGAATGACAGCTATCCGATCAGTGAATTAGAGTCTGAGCGTTCCTCTCCCCGTTATGGTTTGGATTCTTTGGTTTGCCCGTGTTTGTTTGTTTGGAAACATGGAAGAGTATAAAATAGTGCTTGGCTGCAGCTGTGGGTGGGAACTCATGAGGCTTGATGCTGTTCAAATGATGGCCTCACCCCGCAGAGCTGCCCTTGCAAGTCGGAGTCAGGACCGAATGTGGAAAAATGAGGGTGAAGTGAGGTATGAGGTGCACCTTTACATGTGGAAAGGAGAATCTGTGGAGATTGGGTTTTGACAAAGGGCAGCAGCCTGCTCTTTCATCATCTGTGATGCTTGGTGACACTGATTTGCTCATACAACTGGTCAAAGTCTTTCTGCTTCCACATCTGCAGGCAGATGAGGCTTCCTGATTTCACAGTCCAAAGGGTGTCTGTCCTCGAATTCCTACTTTTCAGAGCAGTACGTTGGTGTGCAGTGTAAATGGCAAGATCCACAATAAAAGTTCAGTGTGAAGAACCTGCATGCTGGTGTTGTAGCACCTAACAAGCAAGAGCTGAGGGGATGTGAACTGCAGGTTCGGTGACTTTTCCTGAGCCATCACTGCTAGGATCAGAGGACGCTTTAATTGTACAGAACTTCTGTGTTACTGACTGAAAAATAAGCACTTGAATGATAAGTGATGATGTCTGGGCAGGTACCCATTGGAAAGAAATTCACCAGGCATTTAAAGGAGAACCAGCCAGCTTCAGTGGATGGAGCCCTCACATCACAGTCTCACAGTAATGATGAGGCTGGAAAAGACCTTAAAGATCATCCAGTCCAACCTAAAACCAACCTAAACATCTGACATCTAGCTCAGCACTTCATCCAGCCCAACCTTGAACACCTCCAGAGACGGCGACTCGACCACCTCCGTGGGCAGCCCATTCCCAAAACCGGATCACTCTGTCAGTGAAAACTCGACCTTTTCCTGATGTCGAGTCTAAACCTCCCCCAATGGAGCTTAAGACTGTGACCCCTTGTCCTGTCTCCAGTGTCCAGGGAGAAAAGACCAACCCCTGCCTGACTACAACCACCACTTAGGTAGTTATAGACAGTGATCAGGTCACCCCTGAGCCTCCCCTTCTCCAGGCTAAAGAGACCCAGCTCCATCAGCCTCTCCTCGTAGGGCTGACCTTCCAGCCCCTTGACCATTCTAGTTGCTCTTCTCTGGACTCGTTCCAGCACCTCAACACCCTTCCTAAACCGAGGGGCCCATCAGTGCTAGGAGACCTGGACTTGTTTCTCTGGTAACACCTAAAGAAATCCATACCTGTTGTGTGGTGAGGTGTCAAGGGTTCTTTTCTTTCAGACTGGTACTTCACAAGCCGAGGAGTCAGCTGGCAGCTTAACACGGAGGTTTGTGTCCCTCACCTGAAGAGGCCCAGTTTAGCACACGTTAAAACCGTGAGCAGTGCAAGAAATTGCCAGTAAAAAGGCAGAGGCTAAGGCAAGGCTGTTCTACAGCCTGGTGTGGTTGTAGGCTCCGGTTGAAGCTGATGTAGCCTTCCAAACATTTGCTAACTTTTCATAAATACTAGAAGCACAAAGGACTAAGGGATTATCCGTGCAGCTACCCAGTGCTTCATCTCCTACTTCGTGGAGTCAGGAGATGGATTTCATAAGAGCTGGACTCCTGCCCTTGATTACTAATTGGTTGCTATTTACAACTCTCAGAGTCACTGACCTTTCAATTTGTAATTTTTGAGGGAATCTTACGTCTGATGAGACTTGAAAATAGTTTAGATCTTATTTTTTATCCAGGCCAGCTGAATAAATGTCTGAGAAAGCCACGGGGATTTGACGAAACCCTCTATTTCTCTTGTGTCAGTTTGCTGCTATTTTTTCTTTAGCTTCTACCGTTTCTTTGGTCTTTAAGTTGCAAGTAGGAAAAAATTTGTCTGCCTTGTTCCCTGGTGTTAGGAAACGAGAAGACACGCTCCTGGTTGCTGCAAGGTCTTTAGAAGCTGATGTCGCAAAGCCTATTCTTCTGTTTGATAAAGGAAGGAGTCAGTTTTGCCTCACACCTTGGGGTGAGCGAGGCATGGCAGAGTGGAAGGACATGCTCCTGTGTGACTTGGTCTGGGTGATCCTGCTGTGGCAGCAGGGGGATTGGACCAGGTGATCTTTCGAGGCCCTTTCTGATCCCCAAGGATTGGATGATTCTAGACCTCGGTGGTGTTACGGGGTTGTTCGGTCTGCATGAGTGCTGTCGGTCGTGTGAGAGCTTATGAGGTTTTCAGCTGTACTGCTGGCCTGAGAAGAGCTTCAAGGAGACAACAGTGGGGACTGAAGGAGTGCAGACAGCCCTCCAGCCTCAAGCATTTGGATTGAAGGCAATCATGAATGTCTGCACTCAGACCATAAACTCTGACATGCAGGTGTGCCAGCGTTTTCCAAAGTCTCCAAGGTCTAAAGTAACTGCAGGGCACTCAGTGTTTTCAAGGTATCTGTTCAGAGCTTTGCTCCTCGGTTGAAAACCTTTTCCTATAGATGCTGGTGTCTTCTGTAAAATCTCTTGGCAGAGCTGCTGCAACTTCCCCTGCAAAGATTTACTGCCTTTCATTACTCCCTGCTTTCGGTTTGTAGAACCTTTGCTAAACTTGGGCTGCTTGAGCTGGGGATTCTCCTCTCGAGCAGGTCTGCAGAGGTTCAAGGAAGTCGGGATTAAACCCCACCTTTTTTTTTTTGCTGGAGTTATGATTCGGATGGAAACCACAAAGGCTAGGTGTGGCTGAGGCAGGGATTACCTGAAGAACTGATGGAAGGTAGGAAACTGTGGAAGACAACAGCCTGCTAAAGGGACTGTGAGCAAGCGGAATGACCGAGGATGGAGACAGAGGTGTCATCAAAATACATGCGTGGTTGGGGCACTGAGTTACTATGGGAATGTGCCACCTCACATTCAGCCAGGAGGTAACAAATGCTGCCCTCCCCGAAAGGCTTTCATACGGTAAAGAATGGCTGTGCTTTTTCTGGTGAGGGAGGGGAAAACATATGCAGAGTCCAGGGGAGGGTGGTGTAACGGAGACAGTGCAGAGTGAGGCATGTGAGCAGTAGAGCTATGGTGTAACAGGCACCTTGACCTCTGGATATTTGCTGCCTTTTCACAGTTTGGTTTTGTAGTTGTAATGTTGTTCCTCCTACGACTCTTCTGACTTTCTTTAATAGTGTACACCAAGCATAATACACACGTGTAGGTGAATACCCTGTGGTGGCGCTCAGGCTGCTGTGTAGAATTTCCAGCCGATTATCTCACGTTTTAGGTGGGTTTTCGGTTAGACTGCAGCAGCTACATTGTGAGTAGGAACAGTTCTTCTTAAAACACACCCTTCGAGATTATCCCAAGCTGCCATAAATGGATTGTGTTGGGAATGTGTTCCCATTGTAAAGCTGTCAGTCATCTGTGTAAACTCATTTTAGTTTGTGGGCTGTTTTCTTGTGCTGGTTGCCACAAGTTATTCCTGCCGTAGGATCACTTGTTGTGTTTGCACAGTATTGTTTTCATTTCCTTATGGAATACTGAAAAATCATCTGTTTTCATCTCTGTTTCCATGTTGCTCGAGGATGTGTCATGGGTATTTCTATGCTGTGAAATAAGAGGGGGTTTTTCCTGTACATGCCACGCGTGAGTGCCTGCACCCATGGTTTGTGTGAGACAGCTTTCGATCCACGTGCAGTCTCCCTGGCTGGCTCCATGTGAGCAGGAAGTTGTGAACATAAGAGTGCTAGCTGGATCCAAAGCCTAAGTAAACAAGCAGGGAGAAAATACCAGTGCGGTGAATCAGCAGAAGCGATAATCCACAAGGGAATAGTATTTGCAAATAAATGTTGATGCCTTTGCTATTAAATAAAAGACCTGGAAACATTAATGGCCGTGATTATCTGACAAGCGGACAAAATTGCCAATAGTCACTACCAGTTAGGCTCGGAATTGGTTAGTCATAGCAGCCTGAAGGGTAAAAAAATTGCAGTACCAATACAAAATGCCAAAAATAACTGCTGCTAAAACAGAATGTGAATGTTTTTTTTTCACTTTCCCTGGCCTCCTTGCCCCTCCCCATCTGGAATTAATTTTAATTTGATTTGCTTTTAAATAATCTTGAAGACATCAAGGGCGTTAGGGTTTGGTAGCCTTAGTGCATGAAGTCTGCTTTTCACATCGAAGTGAAAAGAGCGTAGCTTTGAAGTGCGCTCACGGTGCAGAGAGGAATACCCCTGCCTCCTCCTGTAGAGCAGAGTGAGCCTCAGGCGTTGCTAAGTATTAGCTTGATACATTACGTTTGAAAATGTTCTGGATCCATTTAATTTTCTTTACAGCTTTCTATCGGCCTTGACAGGGGATGCTGCTGACTGAGAGACAGACGGACAGATGTATTTCATAATGGAAGACATAAAGGAACTTGTTGCTCCCACCCAATTCTATGCTGCCCCGTCTGGATCGTGCTGCGTGCATCTTGCTAGCCCTTAATTTTTGTCTAAGTGCTGGTACTTCTTAGAGTGCAGAATGATGAAGACTGCATCCAGGAGGCTGTGAGATGTTCTGTTATGATTTGTGTCAAGGTAAAAACAATACCCCCCCTTGTCATTGTGGAAAACTATTGAACGAACAAAATAAACAGTGAAACTCAGCAGGACAAACGGTAAACAGGATGGGGGGAGGCTGAGCGATCTAAGACCTGCAAAGTGTTGTGCACTGTATGGGGACCTAATCACTGTTAATTAAGATTAGGCCAAGAACATTGTCTCCCACCTTATCTTTGGATCGGGGTGTCACTGATAAGTGGCGATGTGAACAAAGAGAAGACTGATATAGGGGATCCTTTGAAGTGATAATGTGTATGAAATAAGGTATAAAATGTTGCTGCCTTAAACCGTAAGGTGTGCGTGTTGGTGGAGCAAGTGGCTCCCCATGCACTCAGCACTGCTTGCTCATTCCTTATTACCACAACCAGTAAATCCTTTGTATTTTACCAAAAATTTGGGTGGTCTGTCAGATTATTTCTAACAAGGCTGTGTCTTTTGGCCAGACAAACTTTATGGCTTCTCATTTGTGGCTCTTTAAAGAGTAAGAGTTATTAGTTGTCACTCACAAGAAACTAATCTTAAAGCCCCCTATAGGGCAGCAGCATGGTCGCACGCTTTCCTATGAGTGAGGTTTTAGTGTAAATGCTGAATCCATGAAGCAGTCCACCTAGACAGTGCTCATCCTCATAGAAGGGAAGAGGTGTGAGTTTTATTTTAAACTTCTGCTGAAGCTGGTTAAGCTGGCCTATACGAAGAAGCAGCTACCTGGCTGATCAGCAGCACCTTTGTACAAGGTAGCAGCTTTGGCCATCTCTCTTCAAAGCTTGCTGCAACTTCAGCAAGGAAGGTTGATGAGCTTGCAGTTTATCAGGTAGCCCGTGCCTCCAGGAGATGATGTCAGAGTGTTTCCAGGGGTGCAACAGCTCTGAATATCAATGTCTGCTTGCTAAGTGCCAGCAAGAGTAAGGTGGGGGTGACATGGTGAGCTGATGCACACTCAGCTGCTGCATGTTTGCATGAATGGAGGAGTGAAACCGGGAGTTTACTTCTTCCTGCTTAAGCAGTCCAGGCTGGTCTAAACCATGAAGCTTTTGGCGTATAAACCCAGCGCTGTTCTCTAGGTGTGCCAAGCCCCAGCACTGTGGTATCAATGCTCAAGAGATTGTGGAGCAATACAACCTCCCTGGCTTGGGGCTGCCAGGCACCACTGTCTCCATGGGCAGGCTGTAGTGTGGTGCCACCTGTAACAGGGAAGGGCATCAGTTTGACATGGTCTTGCCTTGTGTACAACATAAGTCACCGGTTGGAGCCTGTCCTAGAGTAACACAATCTCCTCAGGTCAGATTTTGTTTTCACATTACAATTTTTTACACTTCTATTTTTTTCCCCCAAAAATGGAAAATGCATTTTCCATATTAATGGAAAATACGAAGTCAAGGAAGCATCTTTGCTTTGGGAGTGCGCTGGTGATTTGATTTTAACTGTGCTGTCTGCACTCTGGGCATTTTCACTATTCGTTCGTCAGCGTTAACGTGAAGTGATTTGCAGAAGTACAGGGCTAGGAAGGCGTTAGCTTTAATAAGAGAGAATTATTTTAAGAATAATTATATTATTATAATAAGAGAGTAATACATATTTTCAGCCTATCCTTTACTTTTTGTGCTTGAGTATGCTACATCATTAATATTTTCTTTGTAGAAGATAGTTTTATGAGGAAGGGAGATAGGGTATCACATAAAATCCCTCTGTCTAACTCTGAGAAGCTGTAAGCTGCTGCCTGAGAGAAAACACATCACTGTTGGTTTGTAGGCTTTGGTCAAGTACTCATGTGGAGTTTGACCTGTCTGTTCGGTTGTACAAATTTTCAGGGAGATTAATTGAAACATGTTGATTGCATCTTGCTGACATTCCTCTTGGTCTAACTGACTGTCAAATAGATAATGACGCTGATTAGATTTGTCAAAGAAAAAGAATTCTAACCAGACACGTGAATAAGTGTTTTGTGTTATTATAGCAATTAAAATCTTTGGTTGAAGCAACAACTTAAGGAAGCATTGAATTTATTAGACTTAATAAAATTGAGGTGTTTCCGTGAAACCACCCACAAGGTTTTACAGCATTGAAACCATTTAACCATTGTTTTACAGCAATGAAAAATATTTGAGATATTAGTTGCGTTTCATTATGATAGTTTGATGTTGGCTTCTACATTTCTCTCTGCCTGGGTTTGGTAATCACGTGTTCAGATGAGCAGTGTCAGACCTGAGGTACTAAATGCGTTACACAGTGTTGAGTTTATGGATTGAATTCCTTTATTTATTTAGGAAGCAATAAAGTCCTTGACTAACAGCAGAATAGGAATCTCATGGGCTGTTGTACCCTGTGGACAGCAGAAAGCCCTCACAGACTCTTGGCGTAAAATCTTTGCATAAAATCTTTCCTTAAAAAAGCCACTCTAAACTTCTCAAAAACCATTTAATAAACCCTTCATTTTGTATCTTGGTGTAATTTACTTATCAGACAAATATTAAGAGTATATTGGTGCCAAGTGAGGAGGGAACAGGCACTCTTAAGATGTACAAAGACTAAAACTCGAGTGCGTGATGCCATACTGGGGAAATGCCACGTGGGTGTGTGACAGCATAGGAGCATATTGGGTTTGTGGAGACCAAGAATAAGGAATGTAATGTGAGGGCTCTTGTAGTTAAATTTTTCCTTGGCTAGTGCTGTGTGATTTTACCTTCAGGAAGAGAAAATATCCTAGGTCTGCTGCCACACCGCAGAGCAGTGCAATGGAGAGGAACTCAGGCTGCCTTTGCTTGACCTTTGTTTCTTTGTGCTAATCAGCTGTGCATCTTTCCACTCACTCTGGACAAGAGCATCTTGCAAAAAAGAGTTTTGCTTATCTAGAAATGCAGTAGAAAATGAGCAAAAGGTTATGCAGCTGAATAGTGAGAAGGTGAGAGAATAAAGATGCAACAATAATTGTATTCACAATTCTGAATAGTTCCTGTGATGGCGGTGAGGCTGCCTATGGTAGTGAAGAGTTTGCACGTTGTCACTGTGCTCATGTACTCTGCTGTCATGCTTTTCCAGCAGGAAGTGAGTAGTAGATAGAAGCTGAGTGTTCTGAAGTTGGTTGGTTTGTTGTTGCCCCCCAGTTTCTATTGGGGAAAAAAAAACCCCTTTAAGATTTGTAGGTGAAAAATGCTGGATTCACTGTGAACATGGTTTAGCTAATGAAAGCTCGTGTGTTTCTGTCGGGTGTCTCTAGAAAATCTAAACAAACCCATTGTCATGAACAGACTTAAGAAGCTCAGCAGAACCCAGACCTAGGAGTTTTAAAACCCCAAATTTTACCGGTGATGAGCGTAGAATATGAGGATACGAGCACTATTGTGAAATTTGGCCCCACTGGATTTCAGAGAAGGAACTGGAACTGTGTGTAAACGCAAGTGCTGTGGAGGTATCTTCAGTTGCATGCATGCATCCCATAAGAGCTCAACAAGAATAGGCTAAAAAAAGCTGCTCCTTTTGGTGCCGTGACTTAGAAAGCGTGTGCTTACCTTTCCGTGTACACTAGCAGCATTTTGGATCATTTTAGGTGATCCAAAAGCTTAACTTCATCGCCTTTCTAGAGGAATAGACGATCCTGTCGTTAAGATGCTCAGAAAACTGAGGAAAACATTGTTCCTGTTGTAGCTCAGCACTGTGAACGGAATATTGTGTTTAGTCCTACCACCGGTTTTCATGGAAGTGACTTCAAATCCTGTAGCTGTACCCTTTAAAGGGAAGTGTTCTATTGGGCTCTAGTTTTGGCTGGTTATTTCAGCACTGGAGGAACTCCACCTTGAATAGTTAATGATTCTGTTGTACTCCATCTTTTGAGCAAAATTAATCTTCACTGAAACTTCATATCAGGGATCCCTGTGTTTGTGTTCGTGGGATGATCACAATTCCCAGCTGATGTTTTATTATTATGTAGAATTTGGAGGGTTGCAGTCCACTTGCTTGTAAGTACAGTGGTGAAGTTTAGCCTTGTGTATAACCTCCTGCGGAATTGCTCAGCGCTGTTTCTGGATGCAGAACAGAACGACTGGAGTCATTTGGGTTTTTGCAGTAAACTTGAGAAACACTCAACTTCGATTACAGGAGTAACCCTAACTCGATTATTTCAATGTGCTCAACAGTACAGTGAAGAGAAATGACTTGTTTTCAGTCCTGTCTACCAGAAGGAATTTTACATGACAGCTGGCTGATGAGGCATAAATTGGCATTCTTCAGTGTAACTGAGACGGCCCTTCCTTGCTTCCAGTGTTTGCAGCCTCTCTGCTAATCTGACAGCTCAACAAAAGTGACTGGTGTCTTTGGCTTCTAAAAGAGTTCAGGTGATCTAAACCAAACAGCTCTGGGTTTTCTTCTATGAACATCTGGCACTCATCGTGGTATGTATTGTTGTATGTTTTGTTTCACGTGTGCCAATACTGCCTTAAAGCTACTAGAAGACCAAAGTTTATTTTGGCTGAGTAGTCAACTATTTAGAATGCACAATGACATAGAACTGCTCATTTCCCCCCCACTCCTACAGCTGTTTGGGTAAGTTATAAAGCAAGGAGGTAAAACTAGACATGACTGCAATTATCAGATGGATTCTCCGGTGCATCTGCAGTGGGCTTGCAGCTTGGGTGGTTGCAGGTCACATACATAAAGGAAAAAGGATCATTTCACACCGATATCCATCATCAGTAGTGACTCAGAACAAATATTAATACTAGTGAAATCGAAGTTCCTTGAGTTTTAAATGGGCAGGTTACGCGTAATAGACTACTTAAAGCATGATGAATAGCTCTACAGTTGTAACCTCTTGAGCAATTAAATGTCCATTAAATAAATTAGTGGATCTTTTTAATCACTGCGATGAAATCTTTAAAATTCCGTGTATTAAGATGAAAACGCTGATGGCAGCGAGGGTGAACCTGCCACTGATTAAAATGTGGAAGGTTTTCCTAGCAGTGCATGTGTGCAGCTTATGGAAAAGGTGTTGCTGAGGTATTATTTTATTATCATGACTTCTGAAAGTCAAGTCACTGTCTCTGGAGGCGTTCAAGGTTAGGCTGGATGAAGTGCTGAGTGGCACAATCTAGATGTCAGATGTTAGGGTTACTTGGTTGGTTTTAGGTTGGACTGGATGGTCTTTAAGGTCTTTTCCAGCCTCATCAGTACTGTGACACTGTGGAAAGAACTGGAGGATGAAGTTGCAACGGCACTGTCCATCCTATTTGAAAAGTCATGGCAGTCTGGTGAAGTTCCCACTGACTGGAAAAGGGGAAACGTAAACCCCATTCTTCAAAAATGGATGAAAAGAAGACCAGTCAGTCAGTCTCACCTCTGTGCCTGGCAAGATCGTGGAGCAGAATCTTTTGTAGGCTCTGCTAAGGCAAGCAGATAATAAAGGGGTGATGGGTGAAAGCCCACAAGGCTTCACCAAGGGCAAGTCCTGCCTGACCAACTTGGTGGCCCTTTACAATGGAGTCACAGCCGTGGTGGACAAAGGCAGAGCAACAGATGTCATCTGCCTGGATCTGTGCAAAGCATTCGACACTGTCCCACAGACCATTCTGATTTCTAAACTGGAGCAATATGGATTCGATGGAGGGACCACTCATGGGATAAGGAACTGGATGGATGAGGCCCTGAGTGATCTGATGTAGTAAAGGTGTGCCTGCCTATGGGGGGTGGGTTGGAAATAGATGATCTTTAAGGTCCCTTCCAACCCTAGCCATTCTATGGTCCCATTAATAATTGGTGACTCTAATAGCTTCTCTAATTGATAAGAAAAATCTTTAAAACAAGTAGTCTCCTCCAAGATCATAACTTTATGCAATTTTAATCAATGAGTTGAACTCTCAGTGTAAATAATATTCCTGAAAGCTAAAGCTCAAGAAACAGAGGGTCTCTTAGTGGGTCACAAACGAGAAAGTATTCCAGTCTGTTCCACAGAAACTCATATTTAACGCCTCAGTGTGAATGCACTCAGTGGTCTGCAGTGGAAACTTCAGGTGCTAGAGACACAAAATGGAAACAGCTCCTTGTTCGTTGAGTTTAGTGCTTAAAGGTGGAAGAGAATGCCCACTGGGAAGCCCACTGGAAGGATTCATTTTCAGGTTGTATGTTTAGATAGATGAAGATGGAATTAATTCAGAAGTGAAGGTGGCATCATATTCATCATGAACTCCAGGTTTGCTTCTTTTGTATGAAATGGGTCAAGTCATCTGTTGGACCACTCCATGTCGGAGTTGAGGAAGCTACAGGACCTGTCATCGTTGCGTATATTCTGACTCAAAAGGAGGAATTTAGCATTGCTGGGAATTCCATGAACCAAGGAAAACTTTGTTTGGGACAGAAGTGACTTCAAGAAGATTCTGCTCTCTCTGGCTGGAAGTGCCATTACCTTTAGGATAGTGCAGAAAAAAAACACTGTCAACAATGGAAAGATGATGCTGTCTGGACAAAGAATGAGATGATTGCTCAGCGGTGCCTTGTATGTAAGAAGCAGCTCTTTTTTGATGTTGGAAATATTTGATATAAAGGTGTCAGGAGGAAACAGTGGGCGTTTGTGTTAAATAGATCGCAAGGGAGAGGCATGGAAAAATTGTGTGTGTTTTAAGTGTTTCTACATTGTACTTACACTTTCAGAGCTGTTATCTTGCCTCTTGGGTGAATAATATTTAGAAAATATTTATAACATATACAGTCAACTTGATGTTTAGGTCTTTGAGAGCCTAGAAAAAAAGAGGAAGTTGCAGTAGTGTTAACAAAGTTCAATTCTTGTGTACTCAGATCGTAAACTCTTGGAGGAAGGATGGCACAGGGATGTGTGTGCACAGGGCTTGATACACAGGGGGTTCCTGGCTTCTGTGTATTATACTACAAGTAGCAGACAACGAACATAACTACATTATGGTCACTGTATTTTAGAATTACAGTTCAGACAGTAGTGATCAAACCAGTGCTAAACTGGGATTTCAGTCTGGTTTTGCACATACAGAATTTGTAATTAAATCCTCAAGCCGGGAGAGCTATAGCTGTAGGGCAAGCAGATGATTGGAGTTCAGAGACCAGATAGTTAGTGGAAGGAAAAATGGGCTCTGGGGTTTCCTTTGTTTCACCCATATGTGTTCTGTAAACCATACAGCTGCAAAATTGCTGTAGTTTGTCCAGCTACTGCCTCTGTCTTCCCTCTCCCAACGCATGGCTTCCATCTACTCATGCAGACTACAGCTGCAGAGCAAGCAACATGCCACACTAAGGCTAGTGCCGTGTCAGTCTTGCCATTTCTATCAATATTCTCTTCAGTACCTTCAGGTAGCCTTCACCCCTGCTTTTCCTAAAGCATTTTTAAGTGCTTTCGGGTGCTTCCTTCACACATACTGGAGAAGAGGAAGCTGATTGGAGATCTTATTGCTCTCTACAACTAATTGAAAAGAGGTTGGAGAATGAGGAGGGGATCAGCCTCTTCTCCCTAGTAGCAAGCAATAGGGCTAGAGGAAAGGAAGGGCCATGAATTGCACCAGGGAAATTTCAGACTGGATATGAGGAAAGGTTTCTTCCCTGAAACAGAGATTAGACATTGGAACATGCCACCCAGGGCAGTGGTGGAGTCACCATCCCTGGGTGTACTTAAAGGACATGTAGATGTGGTACTTAGGAAGATGGTTCAGTAGAAACTAGCCAGTGCTACGTTAATGGTTGGCCTTGATCATCTTAAAGGTCTCTTCCAGCTGAAGAGCTTCTGTGATACTGGAGATCTGTTCACAGACACAGGACAGGATCTTTCCTTACCCAGCAAAAACATGATTGATTGTGTTTTAATGATTAAATGAGCATGTAAAATCTTGGTGAGGTAGCATAATCAAGCTATGAGAACAGTTTGAAAGTATTTCCAGTTCTTCCGTACATCTGACTGGAACAGTGGTGCTTCCGTTTTTGGTGCTAGACGGAGGTGAATGTTCCAGTGACAGTATCCATCCTGGGCAGCTCGGTTAAAATCCAGCTCCCTCTCCTTAGGAATCACAGAGAAGATTTCAGCTCTGCTACTCTGCCTGCTCCGCTTGAGTGGGAATCCCGCCAGCTCTGCCCACAGGAGGAGAGCAAACAGCAGCAGAGATGAAACCCAGTGTGCATGTGAAAGAGGAGACTCTTGCTCAAGGCATCAGAAGTATCATGGGAGGCTTAAGATAAACGTTGTTTTTGTGTTTGGAGTGCAGCTGTGGAATATCTGACCTCAGGCTCAATAGCTACCACAGACTTTTAGCTTCATCATTTAATGGTATAAAGTTTCAAGAACTTTGATTCTGCACTGCTAACATTTTAGATGAAGTGGATGTTGCCTCTAATTCTTTAGCTGAATTTGCTGGAGGGCATGAACTCAAGAATTTTTTCTCTCGTTTTGTTGGGTAGGAGATACTCACTCTCTAGCTTTACATGCAGAGGAGTTTTAAGTATCACTTCTTAAATTCTGTTTCTCCTACAAAAAAGAGTAGCAGGCACCTGGTAAGCTGAGAATGCTGACCTTAAAGACCACGCTTTTCAGTTTCCTTGATACTTCCCCATCAGCCCATCTGCGCTTGTCTGTACCTTCTTGTCTGACACTGGAATGGCAATGTTTCTCTTGTGGGGTTGTTCTTGTGCTTGGGGTCAGGCTACACTAAACGCACCGATGTCCATGTACAACACTTGTTTTCCCTGCAGCTAATTCAAATCAAAACAAGAATGGGTTTAACACCACACCAGGAACAGCAGTCAGCACCTCTCACCCTGCAGATGCCTATGATAGCCATAGCTTACATGTTCAGGCTGAATCCTCATGGCATAATTCCTCTTCTGTCTGCATTTGTGCTCCCATCCCTCTCACCACAATCCTTCACATTACTAGAGACTTTCTTTTCAGAGTTAACAGAAGGAGATTCCCAGTTTCAGTAGGATGCACTGCTTGAAGAGACGCGTTTTGCCAGATCAGGCTAAACTGCAAAGTAGTACTCGTTCTGTTTTGGCTGTGGTCACTTTGCTTTTTTCACAGCCACTCTGCAGGGGTGATAGTAGCTGCTAGAAGGATTTCTCAAAAGATGGCTATATGCTCCAAGGCACCCAGGTGAAATACGAGCTCTGTACAAGCTCTCTCTGCAGTACAGTACAGGATCCTGCCAATGACTCAGTATTCCAAATCACACAGCATCACAGTAATGATGAAGCTGGGAAAGACCTTAAAGATCATCCAGTCCAACCTAGCTCCAACCAAGTAACCCTAACATCTGACATCTAGCTCATGCCACTCAGCACTTCATCCAGCCTAACCTTGAACACCTCCAGAGTCGGCAACTCAACCACTTCCATGGGCAGCCCGTTCCAAAACCGGATCACGCTCTCAGTGAAAAACCTTTTCCCAGGAAATTGAATGAAGAAGGGATAACTTGCTTTATCTGATTTCAAACCCACTCAGATATCATTGCTTTCAAGGTTCAACTCCAGCTTGAGCTTTTCTATGTTCATGTGTTGTTTCAAGATTGTGGCAAAGGGATAGAGAAGAAACCCCGGTGAATACAGGAGGCCAAACTGGTAACGGAGTACTGCTCTCTGGAAACAGAATCTTGTAGGTTGAGAATAATAAAGAAGCAGGATCAGGAAGGGCTGAGATTCCTACGAATATGTCAACATTCTCTACTGTATGACCATTATCCTACTGGGTTTGGAGTAGTTTCCTCAGTCATGAAGAAGACATTTCCATGCAATGGTGCAGTTGAAAGAATAAACTGCCCCTAACACAAAAGAGAGAAGAAAGAAAAACCTTGAGAACTTTGATTCCACTCACTACCAGTGTTCACCAGGAGATACTTCACAAACTACAGCTTGGGAAAACTTGCCCATCTCTTCTCAGAGGTTTTCCTTTATTTCTTTCTTCAGCGTTGCAGCTGAATGGTTGCTGCCTGCCCAAGTCTGGCTGGTTTGGGTGGGACAGCACTAGCTTTCAGCATTTACCTTAGAGTCTCTCTGTTGCTATTTCCCAGCTTATTGGGATACGCAGTAACTCTAGTACTCCCGGGTATAAAAGAAAGTTATTTGCAAGTATATTTTGCTCACTTACTGGTTTTCTTGTGGTATGTTGCTTGTGTTCCTTACTTGCAAAAGTTATGTCACGACTTGTTGCTTGCAGTAGACAGGTAGCTGAATCCAAAGGACTGTGGGAACCGGTGAAAGCTGGAAAATTTATTCTGCTTTCAGGTGAGTTTCCTGCGAGCTGTGCTTTGCTGTGCACTGTGGCTTCCCTCTTCTGTTCATAGCCAGAGAAATGGGGAGTTTGGAAGATCTTGGAAAGAGCTGGGAATTGCAGGGATTGATATTTAAATGAATGCACTCGGTTCTTCTCCATGGAAAATTGTATTGTACCTTAATTTCTCTGTTTTGTAGACTCAAACTGTTTGGACAGCGTGGTCCTTTTGGTCTTCATCTACTGATTCTGTAGCTGTGTTAGCCTGGCAGGAGAGTTGGCTCCCATGCTTTTTGACTCCCGGTGTAGAAATCTTACAAAGATTCATTAATCTTTTCATCCTATAGCCCTGCATTTTAATTTTGTGACATTTTAACTGGCACGTAATTTAACAGCACCCCTATCTCTGTATGGACCCTGATAGTATAATCCTCTAACAGTACTTAGGGGCAGTGGTGTTCTGATCAGTTTCCAGTGGTGATTAATAGTTGCCCCCACCTCCAAATGGCAGTTGTTTATAGAATCACTAGCACTCTTAATTCTAAGCAGCCTTGTCTTATCAGTCAAGTCCTTTTTCAACACCTGGACCTGGCAATGGATTTAATGCATCAATGCCCAAGAGCTGTGGTAGAACCATTTACCACACCGGTGTTTACAAGTAGAAATGTTACACTCCCCAATCAACAGCCTACTTCGTACTCTCCATATTCCAATTCCTTTCCCCCTACCTTCCAATTCCTTTCCTGTTGCCTTCCAATTCCTTTCCCCCTGCCTGTTCCAACTCCACTACATTATTTTAAAGCAACTCAGGGATTCAGACAAGGGGTTGCTGGCAGTCCTGCCTTTCCAGTTTCCAACCTCTGCATTGACTTCCAGCAGACAAAACCAAAAATGTTTTATCTGCTACTGAGGCTGGTTCAAACATCTGCCTACTCTTGGCACTGTCTCACCTTGAAAACTGAACAGTGCTGTAATCTGAGCAGGACAGTAGATGTCATTTGAACAACTGTGGTGTGGAATTGATGGGAGAGCCATAGTCTTTGTCACATTCAGGGATTGTGAAGGGTTGGGCTCAGTGAGTATCAGAGTCTCACAGTACTGATGAGGCTGGAAAAGACCTTAAAGATCATCCAGTCCAACCTAAAACCAAACAAGTAACCCTAAACATCTGCCATCTAGCTCATGCCACTCAGCACTTCATCCAGCCTAACCTTGAACACCTCCAGGGACGGCGACTCGACCACCTCTGTGGGCAGCCCGTTCCAAACCCGGATCACTCTGTCAGTGAAAACTCGACCTTTTCCTGATGTCTAGTCTAAACCTCCCCCAATGGAGCTTAAGACTGTGACCCCTTGTCCTGTCTCCAGTGTCCAGGGAGAAAAGACCGAACCCTGCCTGACTCCAACCCCCTTTTAGGTAGTTCTAGACAGCAGTAAGGTCACTCCTGAGCCTCCTCTTCTCCAGGCTAAACAGACCCAGCTCCATCAGCCTCTCCTTCTAGGGCCCTTTACCATTCTAGTTGCTCTTCTCTGGACTCATTCCAGCACCTCAACATCGTTCCTAAACTGAGGGGCCCAGAACTGAGTAACTTGCCTTTGGGTTATTTACAGTGAGAGAACTAATGGCTTTGCAGAAAGAAAAGAAATTAAAATCTGCATTTATTTGGAGTTTTCAAGGAAGGAGAAGTTAGGAGCTGAGAACTACAGTGACATGGACAACAGATAGATATAGATTGCTCATAAAAATATAGTCAGGCCAGAAATGAGAAGGGTTCCATCCTTCAGCAGTGAATTTCTGAAACAATCTTCTATCAAAATGAATAGGATAAACCAAACCTATAAAAATAAAGCAAGCCACAGATTATTGGAGGTGAATTATATAAAATCATTACCTGAATTGGTATTTGTGAGGGCAAAGGCTGGATGTGATGACCTGAAGGGTCCTTCCAAGCCTGTTTCCATTGAAAACAACATCTGAACTCATGTATTCTCTCTCTGATGCTATGAAAGGGTCTACCTTCATGCAACAGGTGCAGGATACCATGAGGGTTTAGATGAACAGTTGGTTGAAATCTGTTTCTTCCCTCTCTCAGAGGGTGTCACAATGTTAGAAATGCAACCCTGGAACGTACCATCGCGTAGTGGGCAGCTCATCAAAAATAAGGCTGTTTATTCTTAGTTTGACCCATGCCAGCTCTTCAGCTGATGTATTCATGCCTCGTCACACTACGGGTTCATCCTTATTGCTTTATGTTTGTGGGTGATTTTGGTGGAAAATCTACTTTCACTTGGTATGACACCAAAACCAGTAGAAAACTATTGAAGTATGGGAGGAAAACATCTACCCTAACCAAGGCCAGAAAGTGCCCTAGGTGGGAGGTGAATCAAAGCACAGGGACCACTCAAAGTGAGTCTCTTCAGCGGAGCAGAGTGATCAGACAGGGCTTGGTTTGCATTTAAGAGATCTGATGGATGAGAGCTTGGAAGATGTCACACATCTGGTGGTTCCTTGATCTGGTGAGTAAATATTCTATTTTAGTAAGATTTTACATTGAAATATAACGTGAATTGACCTCTGTCTTTTCAGCTTTCACTTATTTAATACAACTCTCTGATCCTTAATATCGCACTGTAGTAACAATAAAAAAAAGTCTTTTGAGTACTCGGTAATAGCTGCCAGTAATAACATTGGTTTAGAATGAAACCAATGAATACTGAAATGTGAACAATTTGTAAAGTCAGTAGAAAATGAGTAACCGTATACTCAGGCAAATAGGCTTTTCTTATATAATAATTACCCTGCTCTTATAAAAAGCAGATGAAATTTCAAAGCAACAGAAAATCTATGTGCTGTCTATTGGAATACGCTTGCTTAAGAAATCATCTCTCGGAAAGTCAATGGCTTTGTCTTTACTGCCTGTGTCTCCTCCTTTTTGTTTCAGTGAGATTGTTTTCTGGTCCCAAACCGTGGCCCCCATCAAAGGTGCACACCACCCACCGTGATCATGCTCCATTAAGTTCTTGTGTTTTAAAAAAAAGAGTTATATGGAGCTTTCATTTATCAAACTTCCCCCAAAGAGCTTTGTGCATTTCGTCAGGGAACTGCAAAACTATTCACGGCTTTAGAAGCACAGCACCGGAGCGCTGTGATCGATGGAAGAGGAATTCAATAACCACCCGATGCTGCTGAGCAATCACAGGTAGTCGTTCAGGACAGGAAGTGAACACGCAGAAGATAATGAACTGAGGTGGCTGATCAGATCCTCATTTAAAAGTGCTCCTGGCAGAGCCTCAAGTGAAAGTGTCATCTGAATAGTGCTGTTTTAACTCAACACTCTGCTGGGTAGGGGTTCCTGCTGGTCCCAAGCAGGCATTTTACCTTCAAACACAGGTGATGTTCAAAAATACTTCATTATTGCAAGATAACTCATTTATTGATGCGCACTGATTTTATTGGGATGCTGTTCTGCTGATGGAGAGTGATAAGCACACATGAACAGTTGTGCATAACATGGAGAGCACTGCTTCAAGACAGAATGGTGCCCTCTAAGTGTGACGTCTCCTTATCTGGATTTATCGTCATGCTCTCCATCCAAATACAGTCACAGCTTAGCACTGCTTATTACAGCCATGCTATTAATTAAAAGAGAAATGCCTTCACAGGCAACTTTCCACTTCCCTCCTTCACAGCCAGGAGCTGTGGTGTGGTCTTTCAGTCATGGAATAAGAGACTTTCTTCTTGCAAACGGCTTTGGAGCATGTCAGCCTGAGCTTCTTTATTCTGAGCAGTAGATGTCTGGAGAATTGCTGCATCTCCTCAGCTGGGTATTCTCATTGCTTAGCATATTCCCTGTAGCCCCTGACAAACACATTACTGTGGGAACAGGGGAATGTCCAAAGCACACAATGTTCTGGCAAATCCCAGCTGGCAGGCAGCCCTCTGGGGTCACAGTAAGGCAGATGTGATGTGGGCTGCTCTAAATCAGACCATTGGCAAGCTTGAAGGACCAAGAAATTCTGTGCTACGTCCACTTACCCCCAGCAGATACTGGGGCAGCTGAGGTTAGAGGCTAACATAGTGCTTCTTAGCAATTTTGAGGCGGAACACCGATCACTGGTTTCCATGAAGAGTTAAATCACGCATTCAGTTTATCAACTTGAGAGGCTGCATAAAAATATGCTCTCTCATATGCAAGAGAGAAAGTTATGATGTTTAAAAGCATTCGTTTAATCCACAGTTTATATCTCAAAACCAAGGGGCTGGCAGCAGTGCTGTTTACAGGTTGATTTAACTTGAAGGTAGATGGGGCTGTTTTTGGGGCCGGCCTTAAGTAATGAAGGAGCCACTATCCGTAGATGTTCAATTATTTCTGAATCTCATGTAGGGGATTGAGTCCTGTTGTGCTAGGCTGTTTCTAAACAGACTAGAGAATTATGTCTGTGTGTTGTATGGCAAAAAAAGGACAAGACAGGACACGCATAAATAACCATCAGGAACTGAGGTCGTTAAGTCAAAAATCATCACGTGAATGAAGATGATCCTCATTATGTCAATATTTCATGTTTGGAGGTGAAGTTGTAATTGCTAAGACCAACCCACAGCTGGTTTTTAAAATGACTGCACATTGTATTTCGACAAAATACTGTTGGAATGAAGGCTCTGCAGAGTTTTATTGGGTTTCCTATATTGCAGTCTGTTAGTTAACTGTTTTAGGAGTAGTTACTGCCTTACATTACCTCACTTCATAGAAGCAGCCACGATGCCTTATGCCATTTAATTTTCTTTGAGTTGTTTAGTAAAGTTTTAATCACAAACCTAGACAAGTGGTGAAGAATAAATAGTAGATAACAATAATGAATGAGGTTGAGTATCACAGAGTATCGATGTCTGATCCAGCTTCTGCTGAAGTCCAGGAATAGGTTCCTAAATAGAGAAATGATCATTCCAGTCCAGTTGCAAGTTTTATGAAAGATTAGTGTGCTAAACCCCCACAAGGCCTCCATTGTGAGGCACAGTAGTACTGTATTTCCAAATCCTGAAAGGGCTTGTTACTTGAAAAGGAGTTAGATTTGTCTGAGACTAGGAGAGTTGTCCTCTGATGTTATTGATTATGGGTAATTAGGGAAGACCTGTGTGGTCCTGTGAAGGACAAACTGAATTATGACAGCGTAAGTACGTGTGGGTGAGGTGTAACTGTATGGCACACCATGCAACAGGAACATATGACAGTGAAGTATATATAGCTTTACTCACTGAGTAACAGTACTGCAACAGTAGTAAGATGATCATTTTATGTGAGAAGAGAGCAAGAACAGAAAGAAAAACTGTTTCTCAGCCTAGGAGTATTTACTTTGTACAGAATGTGTTGGTACTTATGTTTAATGTTGATGAAAGAGACTTAGGGGGACTGGTGGACAGTAAACTTAGCATGAGTCAGCAATGTGCCCAGGCGGCCAAGGGGGCTAATGGCATCCTGGCCTGCATCAGGGATGGTGTGGCCAGCAGGGAGAGGGAGGTTCTCCTCCCCCTGTATTCGGCACTGGTTAGACCGCACCTGGAGTATTGTGTTAGTTCTGGGCCCCTCAGTTTAAGAAGGGTGTTGAGGTGCTGGAAGGAGTCCAGAGAAGAGCAACTAGAATGGTGAAGGGACTAGAAGGTCAGCCCTACGAGGAGAAGCTGATGGAGCTGGGTCTGTTTAGCCTGGAGAAGAGGAGGCTCAGGGGTGACCTGATTGCTGTCTGTAACTCCCTAAAAGGGGGTTGGAGTCAGGCGGGGGTTGGTCTTTTCTCCCTGGACACTGGAGACAGGATAAGGGGTCACAGTCTTAAGCTCCAATTCATTGGGGAGGTTTAGACTTGACATCAGGAAAAGGTTTTTCACTGAGAGAGTGATCCGATTTTGTAACGGGCTGCCCATGGAAGTGGTTGAGTTGCCAACTCTGGAGGTGTTCAAGGTTAGGCTGGTTGAAGTGCTGAGTGGCATGATCTCGATATCAGATGTTAGGGTTACTGGGCTGGTTTTAGGGCAGACTACATGATCTTTAAGGTCTTTTCCAGGCTCATCATTGCTGTGATACTGTGATTTTGCCTCTTTCATGCCCAATCAGAACATTGGATTGTAAATGGAACTGCATTCTTGTTTCCTGGAAGAGATGCATTTGTTTTCTTGGCATATATTTTTGGGCTTTTTTTCCTGGCCTGTCTTTCTGAAATACATTTGATTACAGGTGGGAGGTGGAATATTTTCCTGCATCTATCTGTCTGCTAGACAAACTGTCTTGGAATACAGGTTGACACAGAGCAGAATTTGTATATAATCAATGATTTTCCATGCTGAAGTCTGCACTAATTCTAGGAGAGAAGTTAAGGTAAGGTTTTCCCAGAGGGGGTTTGACAAATGGCAGAAAATTAGTGGAAGCAGCAGAGAAATGAAAAACAGTGACATGAAGTTATGGACATCAAAGAAGGCTTTTGAGGAATCAAAACCCGAGCAATATTTTGGTGATGTAAGCTGAAAAGCAAGAGAAGAGCTTTAGACACATTCATGAGACGTATAATCTGGTCACAGTGGAAGTTACTCCTACAGAAAGCAGAGAACATGGAAACTTGACAGAGAAAATAGATTGTGCCAGACTGGTTGTTCTTCACACAGAGAAAGGCCATCCAGTGTTTTTTGACAGCTGAAGGGGATGTCTGGGATTGTAGACTGGAGAGAAAGTGGAGACAAAAACTACAGATAAAAAGGGGTTTGGCATCTGAAATTAGCAGAGGGACAAAGACAGAGCCAGAGGATGGAGTCTTGGAATCCTGGGATGAAAGTGGTACAGAAAAGGAAGGAGGGGTGTCGAATAATGTGTCAAATGCCCAATCAAAGGGCAAAAAGGCAAGGAAGGCTGGACGTAAAGAGAAGCATGACGGTTGTTTTTAAGCGCAGTGGAAGGTGAGGGACGGTGAAGGGGGAACAAGAATATCTGGATTGAGGTAGGAGGTGTTCTTCACAGTTTGTAGAGGGATGTAATTGCTAGGCAGAAGCCAGCCTGGACTAAATGAAGGACAAAGTCAGCAGAAAGAGTGTTGAAGGCAACTGTGGAAGAGACAAGACAAAAGGATGGAAGCCAGAGAGTGTGATGTGCCTTCCTTGTTCACACGCTGTAGAAGAGTAAGGAGTGTTTCTGTCAAAAGTGTAAGGAAACTAATAAGAGGGGGAGGTTAGGGAATGGCAGGGAGAGGAACAGAATAGCAGAAGGGAAGAGCTGAATAATGTTTTGATGGTGGGAATTAGAGAGGTATTAACAAGTCCCGCAGACTTGTGGCAGAGAGAGAGAGGAATAAATGTAGTATTAATAGTCTTCCTTCAAATGTGCTCTCATTTATCTAATGACTTTGCTTTGTAACACAGAGCTGATAGCCTCCAGACTCTGACATCAGGGACAAACCTATGCACAGGCCGTTGGCTCTTGTCCTGTTATGCACACAGTGCAGACTGTGTTCCAGTGTTGTGTCCAACACTAATGTTAAAAGAAGGCTCTGCTTTTTATTTTCAAGTACTTGGGCTTTGAAGGCTTTGCACTGAGTGCCAAAACCAATTCATCAGGAATGCTTTACAACTCAGCAATACAAAACCTGTTAGGATACAGATCAGCCACAAGACAGGGTTTGGGGAGGAAATATGTAAAGCATGGGTCGACCTCAGCATGATTAATGGTTTTTAACACATTGCACCCCATTGCTTACAATGTGAATGTTACCCTGGCTCACCCATGGTTGTTTATTTTTATTTTTTGAAGGAGGGGGAACCTCCATTTGTGAGGTTTTGATTCACGCAGAAGTTAGTGGCAGTCTGTGTATAATAGCAAAATATTTATATTGAGACACAACTGCCTCAGCTGATTTTATTTCTCCTCGAGCTTGTTCCCTTCAAAAGCAGCCTTTAAAACCTTCAGCCCTTGCAGACTTTGTGTCAGTCATCTCTGCTGTGAAAGGACACGTGAAGCTCGTTTACCGGACTAGAACAATGAATGACATCTCTTCTATAACTATGAATTCATCCAGTCCCAGCTCCTTGGGTTAACAATACCTTGGGTTGGAAGGGACTCCCAAGGATTATTGAGTCTATATCCTGTCTCGACACAGGGCAACCTAAAAATTAAACCATGGGTCTAAGAGAGTTGTCCAAACCGGAGAGCTTAATTCAGTCCTTCTCCACCATCTTAGTGAAGAGCTATTTCCTAGAAAAGCTGAAGCAATTTTGATTTCCTGGGCTAACTTTGGCCAATGGTCAGTAAGCCTGATTTGCCTAGTGGGACTCACACAGCCGCTTATTTGTGTGTCAGAAAGAGAAAATACTCCAGTTATTGCACTTGTAGTTGATGCCCTACATCAGAATGACACCTAGCATACCTCCGCATTGCAATGGACTATGCCTGCTTGTATGAAGTGAGTGAATTTGCCCTTTCTCCTGAGCCTGCCTGCACCCAGGACTGTGGTCCTTTCAACTAGTGGGTTCATATGGACAGCAATACATCATCAAACAGAAGCAATTCTCCACGATGAAGAGACTCACTATCTTTCCTATTCCAGTCATTCCTTGTACCCAGTGTTGCTGGCCCCTGACTCATGAGACATCATTTCCAATCACAGACAGAACACTTTCCTCTGGTTGCAGCAGGTCCTGCAGTCAGAAGTACTTAGTCCCCTTTACATAGTGTGTGGGACTTGCTCATGATCTACAGCTGAAAATGAACAGGAGCGAGTCCTTTTCTGTTGGCAGTTGATGGGATCCCATTTTTCCTACATCCTTCTGGAATGAGACTACAGAGCACCTGGCAGATGGAGAGCTTCCAGCTTGTGAGCCCAGCACTCCAAAGCTTTCTTGGAGTGTGTGCTGGACATGTGATTTGATGCCAGACACACCAGGTAGTGGAGAGTCATGACTTCTAAGCTGATTTATCATTGTTTTTACATGACTTATGAAGTTTCAAAGCCAAAGAAATCCTTGTCTTGTACTAATTTCAAGGAGGCTGAAGAGATAAGAATTTGTTTCAGGCTTAGCTGTGAAAGGGATTTGCTCTCTGTAATATTGAGACGGGAGAATAAACCAGGAAACTGTAGTTAGCTGTGAGTCACTTCTGCAGTCTGCTGGAGGGCTGTTTCTCTTCCAGAGGTTTCTGAACCAGGTTAAAGAATGAGGGCCCCATCCTCCTTCAAGGCACTCATGTGTCACAGCAATGAGAACCAGCAGCAAGCAAAACCTTACTGTGTGAGAAATGCTCTGTGAGAAGGAGGAAGGTTGCACCTGTTTTATAAGTACCTTTAACCCAGAGTTACAGATTTCGTCTGGTTGACCCCTTATATAAGCAAAGAAGTCCAGACCTGTTTCTGTAAGCTCATACTATCATTCATCTCCCTCTAAGACAGTCTCCATATCTCACTATTGCTCTGACTAGTGTAACTTGTTAAGCCTGAGCTAAGTTTAGAAGAATAAGCGTATTGCACAAGGCTTATACCAGCTAGTTCAAGTCCTTTAGCAGCTGGTAACTTTGTCAATCTACTTCATGGAAGAGGAAAAAAAGAGGTTTTGACTGTCATGGCTACTCTTTTCTTCTAGCACGTGCCAGACTTCAACACTTGGTTCAATGTATGGATGGCCGCTTTAAAGCATCGCCTAAGTGTGAGTTCAAAAGTTAGGTATTTGAGCTCCTTAGAAACAAAAATCGTTTTGGAAACATTACCTAACGTTTTGGAGGGGTTATTGCCTGATCTTGTTCTTATGAAAGTCACGCAGTTGAAATCGGAGAAGTGGTTCATCACAGGAGTTTCGGCTTTCTCGCTTAAGGTGGTAATTTGGAGCCGTTATGACACAGTATTGAAAGATGTTAAAAGAATACTGTTAGTTTTAAAGCAGTTAGCACTACCGTCATCACTGTAGCACATCACATAGCTGTTTCCTACACAAACCGTCCTTAACCATGTTACTGGCTTTTTAAATGTCAGGTATAATTGGGAAAGAAATATTATAGAGAAACAATATGCTCTTAGCTGGCCAAGGCTGAAGTATAAGTGTCTCATCAGACAGATCTAGTGCAAAGTGTTTTCCCTGGCAGCAAGAAGAAGCATGCAAGAGCCTCCAGTGTCCTGAATTTCACTGTATCTTCTGCCTTTCTTTTTGAGGTTTCCCTGGACTGCATATTCATGTGCCAATGTGAGCTTAACGCTTAGAGAAACCACAGAGTGTGGCCGTGGGTGCAAGAGGAATCGGTAGGATTTTGGCAAGCAAAGAAGGCAATGAAGGCACTGGAACAAAAAGTCACAGTTCACATGAGGTAATTGCCTTGGGATGTCTGTGTGCATGGGGTGGTTTTGAGGAGGGTAGGTAAGAGGGGTGATACCTGGAAGCTCACTACAGGAGTCAGCAATTCATTAAGACAAGTTGTTGCCCTTAGAGCTCTGACACCAATCCAATATGTAGCTTCTTCGTTTATTGGGTCTGTCTTGTCAGGTATATCCTGATTAGGCATTCATTGTTTGGGAACCATAGAATATAATGGAAAGCAGACAAGGTTATCTAAGGAATAGCTACTTTGAGTAGTGCACTTAAAGAAAACCTAAGGGATGCCATTTTACTTGGCTTTAATGCAGTTAGCTTTGTTTTGAAACTTCAGCTCACTTGTGAGTGGAAGAAGATCCATTGACAAGGTGAACCAGCATGAACCATTCGGTTGACCTGTACACCATTATCTTTCGTTGTTGTGGCTTTTCATCCTATTTTGGACTGGCTAGCCAATTTATGGCACTCTCAGAAGAGAAATGACTGCTTAGAGAGGTTCTGTGCTGTTTGTGTATAGAGGTCCTGACTTTCTATTTGTTTGCTGCTTTCTGAAGCAAAATAAATGCAAAAGTTAGATTTCTCCTTTGAGTTACCTGCTGTGAGCGGGATGGAGATGCGACAGGTATTACAGGAGAATGGACACCATGATTTTGGGAATACCCTTCTTAAACACTTTATTAGCAGCCATCAGAATGTGTGAGTCCACAGTTTGGTTTCTCGTGCACGTTTGTAAACGAAGGGTGGATGCAGTGACATAATAAAGACAAGGCATCTTTGGAGATAACAGAACACCATGGTGACGCCTGGCAGAGATCCTGTTTTCTTCTGGTTCAGATGTGGCACTGAAGTGAGAGTAAGAGCAGTGACATGTGTCTATAACCTTCTTCCCTCCACGTGTCATAGTCTGAAGTCACCCATGTTCAGGATCTGGGTATTGCTGTGCCCTTGCAAAGGGAGTAGGTTGCTGGTTGATGCCAGACGTGTGCGCGTTAAGAAAAAAGGTGTTTCTTCCAAGAGCCTGGTCATACACCCAGAAACACTCAAAGTAGGTTTCAGCCCCGGTTCACAGCTGTACTTTCTCCAAACTGCTGAGCTTCTTTTCCTTGTAATTCTCCTGTCTAAAGACTGATCACTCTGACGATTAATTCAAAATGAAACGCTGGCCCACTCTGTCTGCTTCTGGAAAAGGAAAGGAAAACAACTGAAACCTCAAAGAGAGGATTCACTTCCATTATTGAATTTTATAAGGTGATATGTGGCGTATAAAAGTCTGTACTGGTAGCTTGGGGTCACATGCTTGTTTCTGCTCTTTCTCATCTGAAATAAGCTTGGACTATCTGTGTTATGGTTTGGAATGGAGACGGTTTTTCCCTTTCTCTTAAATTGGTGATTACAGGATGTGGCGGTTCTGATTATACTGAAAATTGCTGTAATCGTTATCAAGCAATAAACATTCAATATATTTTCCTAAGATGTTGAGCTTAGTGGAAGCTTTCCAGTATTTGAGAAAATAACTAGGAGAAAAATAGTAAGGATACAAATTGAATTTGGACTTTGAATGCTGTGAAAGTTGGCCTGCCTCATTCCGTTAGGAAACTGAGGATGACGGTAACGCTCGCAGCAGCACAGGGCGTGTTCTGAGTTACGAATGAACGTGGATGTCTTTTTCATATGAACCCGCGTCGGGAGCAGTGCAGGGACGCGTACCTGTCCTACCTGCGGTACAGCAAACAGAACAGAAATGCGAATTCGATGTTCCTACAGTTTTCCTCTTCAGTTTTCTTGTAGGCCATGTATGGGCAACTTCTATTGAGTGAGCCCACCAGAAAAGCTCTGTGTTAGCCGTTCACCCTTAAGGCAACCAAAAGATAATGCTTGTATAATTTAGGCGAGAGCTCTTATTTATTACTCTGAATTTATAGCACTTTTTAAAGTACTCAATATGTGTAGATGGGAGTGAAGATTCTTAAGTTGTTAACATTTGATCTCCTGTTATAATTAATCAGAACCACAATGTACCTTAAATAATCTGTTTATATAGTGTTGTCTAAGAGTTTTACTTACAGCCTTGCCTTGGAACCGTCTGTGTTGAATGGGACTAAATATAGGTGCACTCTTTTTCCTTGTGATTAAACACATTTCCACCGGATATTCCTCTTACTTTATTTTTTAAATTGATGATTTTAGCAAAGGTAAAACTAATTCTGAAATCCTGTAAGCATTTTATCGGCCCAGTAATGCCTGTAACTCACTCATCACTTGAAACACTGCAGGATGGGAACTTAGCTTCTTGGATTCAAAAGCTCCCTTTTAAAATAAACAGGAGGAAACATGGGGGAGACGCAGAAGTGTGTAACTTGTTTAACTTTTAACAAGCCTCTTGATCTGTGTTCTGGACCAGTTGCCGTGTTTTCTGAAATAAAAGCGATTACATTGGATATGGGAGTGGCTTTCACGCACTGGGGTTCGGAGAGTTCTGGTTCTTTACAGCAGCAGGAATGCGAATGCTTGCCTGAGCGATTTTTTTTGGGAGTCATTTTTCTGATTACATCTGGGAGAAAACCAGACCTCACTGAAACCAGGGAGACTTTTCTCCCTGCCTTTAACAGGGCCAGGCTTTTGTCTGTAAATGTTCAAGCTCTCAGTCACTGGCTGGAGCTACATTTAAGCTTTTCATTTGATTACCTCAAGTTGCCTCCTCTTGGCCCTAGACTGCAAAAGGACTCCCAAGAAATTTTCTTTCTGGAAAGTGCGTCGCTGACGATCCTAGCATGAACTCTTGTTAGCTGGAGCACACTGATACTTTGATGAAAGGCTGTGTTAAAGTTTGAACTTGTGCTAGGTGATGGATTATAGCAGGCTGAGCTGAGTCAAAACACTGCCTTGTAAATCTTGGGCAACCAGTGGGAATCTTCTGCGTGGGATCCTAATGTCAAACAGTGATCTGGTTTTGGAATGGGCTGCCCACGGAGGTGGTTGGGTCACCGTCTCTGGAGGTGTTCAGGGTTAGGCTGGATGAAGTGCTGAGTGGCATGAGCTAGATGTCAGATGTTTAGGGTTACTTGGTTAGTTTTAGGTTGGACTGGATGATCTTTAAGGTCTTTTCCAGCCTCATCATTCCTGTGAGACTGTGATACTGTGATAGAAGGTCTCAGTCCATATTGAGACAATGCTCTAGCAAAACCTGCACTGGTAATGGATCATCCAGAAGAAGAGATTTGAAGTCTGTGAATCTCTAACAGGACAAAGGTTTGCTGCCTTTGCTGACACACACACACACAGATAATGCAGACTCATTCAGCTTGATCCCCTGACGGGCTCCAAAATGGTTTGAAGGAAACAGTTTACAGAAGTCAACTTAAAGATGTAGAAACTTAATCGTTTCAAAGCCCAATCTGTTGCAGATCAGTGGATCTTGACGTTCTTGATGCCTGATTTGTGTCTGAAAAATATGGACCAGAACACCAAATGCACCTGGCTTCTGGAAAGCAAACGGAAGGAGGAGCTGCAGTGTTCCTGTGCATTGTCTTTGCCTGGTTACTGGGCTCTGCTTCTTGGAAACTTTCAAATTTGAGGTGGGTACTAGAAATCACCCCAGACACTGAATAAAACGGCCAAAGTATTGGTTTGCAGAAGGTGACTGAAGCAAGTTCTTCCATTTATCAACCACTCTGCCCTTTAGTCCCTGTGTGAGACTCGGTTACTTGGTGTGGGGTTCCCAGTCTGGATGTCTCACATATAGGAAGCTGGAGACATTCAGGAGGCCAAGACAACCTAAGAGCATGTGGGTCAAACAGTGCTGTGCCCACACAGAGAGCTCACAACACTTGTGCCTGTGTGTTGTACCTGTTGGGTTTGTCTTCTCTCTACGTACCTTTGGCCTGCCTTGTTTTCAGATCTCCACTGGAATTTGTGAATTATTTTTTCTAGAATGCTGTAAGGGGGATGTATTGAATGAAAAGTGAATTCCATAAATCCTTCCCCTGTCATATCTTCAGTGGAAAAGGAAGCTGTATTCTGAGAAAACTCAAATACCATAATTCATCACAATGGCTATGTTCAGATTTCAAATTACCCTCTCAATACAGTTATAAATCTGTTACGCAGTCATCTGGCAGTTGCCTATTGAAGTTTTCCAGAAGTTTCCACTGATAACTGTATGTTCTGTAATTTTGGCGTGGATATGTAGATTTGTGACGTTGTTTGTGATAACATTTTGTTATGTTGTGTAGGACTGGAGGGTACGTATTCCTGCATGAAATGTTAGGTTTAAAATGCAAGCCTTCAAGAAGACACAGAACTGGCTCCTCCTAGCTTCCTCTGAAGGTCGGTAGTGTGCTTTGATTTAAACATACTCAAACAAGGTATGTGCCTGCACAAACTACTGCAGTCTCCACTACGCATTGCCCATTTGCCACTCAAGTCTCAGGCTAATGTGGCAAATAGAAATGATATTTTCCCTTTGCTTATTCTCCGTGCCTCTTCCCAGCTTGCTGTGCGTTAGCCACACAAATAACTGCGGCAGGTCAAAAGGCAAGTTGCCAACTTTCCAGCCAGGACATCTCTCTGCAAATGTTGAAGGCTATTCCCATCCCTTTCTTGGATGGCACTGGAGTTTCCAGGTCCTTGTGACTCCTGTGGCTTGTTTTCCTCTGCTGCCTGTGCCTTGGTACCTATATTCCTTTACCTACAAGAAGTAGCAAGGGTCAGGTGTGTGAGGGAAGACAAAGTGCTGCTAGTGACCGGACAACATGTCTGATAAAGGAGTGAATGCTGTTAAGTGGCTCGGCATGTACTACTCCAGAAGGGGTCTGCTGGGGCCAGGGAAAGCCAGCTTGTCCAGACTGGCTCTGCTTTCCTTTCCCCCCTCCGCAGTGAGCATTGTGAATTGTTTATTTCTTCATCCTTTCCCTCGCGGAGAACAACCCAGCATGCGTTTCTCATTTCTCTCAGGCCTCTGTTCCTTGAAGAGCTGGGAAGGACCGGGAAACGGAAAAAACTGAGGAAAACCATGTTCACTCCTTTTCCCTGGCAGAACCAGGTTAACTGCCTGAGCAGGGGGATGAGCAGGACATTAATGTGCAGAGTAAATGTCTCTCTGGCTGGGGCATGCAGCCCACCCCTTCTTGCAAACTCTGGGCAGTGACAGCCCCTTTGCTGTTGGGTTAGGCTCCTCCACTACTGCCTGTGTATTTCCATTCAGTCCTACTGAAGATCTCAGATAAGACTGATTTTAAAATGAATTGGAACCTTAACTTATAAATCTCTTAAGTAATTTCGTCCCTCTGTTTTTTGAATTTTCTAAGTAATTACTGAACTGGATGTTTATCTGATAATTTACACTTTAAAGAGGAGTTTGAAAAAATAAGTTAATCTTATGAAATGGGAAGACACTATGAAGTCTTCTCAGACCTTCCAAGTTTACTCTTCATATTTTACAGTCTTTTTACTATTTATTTTGTATCTCTTTTCTTGAAAGTGTTTATTTTGGGAAGGTCCAACCAAAATTCTCCCTATGCCGCTCATCAGCTGTAAGATGAATGCGCATGGCTGGAATGAGTTCCGTTGAAGCTCTCATGCAGAATAAACAAAGTCCTGACTGAAGGTTTGACTCGTGATAGATATTTAATGACTAGTGTCATGAAAAAGTAGTTAACATATTTTCAAAAAAAACCCCAAAACAAACCAAAAAAGGGTGGAACTGTGCTGTGGAGTCAGCAACACATAGGAATAGGGGCAGCTCAGGGAGGCACTCGCAGGGCAAGGCTGATACAGAGCTGCTGTGCCTTAGAAAGAACATTAGCAGCTGTGTGTTCATTAAAGACAGCAATAAAAGTGTGCTGGGGAGGTCAACTGTGTCACAGGGAATTTCTGATGTTACAAGGTCAGGCTCTTCAGATTGAATCGACCTACAGAAACGGGTACTTCAGTGGAGTGGTGTGGGTAGTCACTGCTTAAGGTTCTGTAGGCTCTGTCACACTGCCCTGTGGTAAAGTCATTTTGTCTCAGATGTTGCTGTACTCCGTGGGGAATCGTGGGGAGTGTTTTGGAAAGGGGGGTTTGTTTTTTTCTGTAGATGGAGTTAGAGACAAGGTTGTGCCTATGAAATTACTGCCCATCCTCAAGCAGAGCAGATCTGGTTCCACTGCTCTTCTCTACTTGTGTGACAGGGTAACGCTCGGCAGTCAACAAAGCCTGCACGCTGCTCTCGTCATCGTGCAGGGGGGCAGGGAAGTTGCTGTCATAGAACAGTGTAGGCAAAATCAAGCATAATGATTCATGGTTTGGAAGGGTCGGTGTCCTGGTCCAGAAAGCCTAGGTATAGCAGTCTGCCTGTGTATTATAGTTACTGGATGATAGAAAAACACCTTTGGATGAGCTGAGCCCCAGCCACAGATGCTGTTTTAGGAGGTACCTTTGTCACCTTTTGCTGTTAAGGAAGGTCTCTCTTGAAAAGTCTGACGTCTCTGTGAGAGAGGGGCCAGGTAACCTGCTTAGACAGCTTAGAGACCTATAGCATTCACAAACAGTGCTGAGGAGGGCAGAGTGGGAAGTCCAAGGTAGTGACACTCTTAGGCCACTGCTTAGTGAGTGAAAGGTGCTGAGAGCTGTGGGACAAGCTTATCGAAAGAAAATAAAACACACCGGTCCTTAAAGAGTTCAAGTGAGAGTGTTTCAGACTGTGACCTCACTCCCTGTGGCAGCTAAAGATTAACATTCTCATTTTAATCTTAGTACTGCACATTTTGGAAGGTCTATGCTTATCTGGTGTAGCTCTCTACCTTTGAGATTAAGAAGACAAGGATTGGAGTGGTCTCAAAGGTTTGGTACAAGGTAAAGAACAAGCGAGAAAGCATCCTTTCAACTGAGGGGAAAACACACACAGAGGATCTGAGAGGACGGAATATCTTGAAGTCAATTTCGGAGGGAATACAAAGCAGTCTAACTGAGTATGATCAGGTTGCAGTTGCTTGGGGTTTTATCTGAAGACGTTCCTGAACTGCCAATTTTAACTGAATTTAAGTGCCACTTCTCTCAAAATTGTGAAGTTCCTGTTTATTGTGAGCAAACTGAAGCAGGGAAAGACATTAGTACACCTAGGGAGGGAAACATGTCGGCTCGCATAACCTGACCAAGCGGCTGGCACTTGGAAGCAAGCACAGCGTGTGCTGCCTCTTGCTTGACCTGAAACAGATGGTTATGGGAGGGATGGGTAGCGATGTGGACTGCAGGGAGAGAGATTTATCAAATGAATGTGGAAAAGGGGCTTGGGCTGTGGCAGCACAGAGTGGGCAGTGATGCAGTCCACAGATCTGTAGGAAGCAGGGTTTATTAGCTCCACTGCTTTTGGAACAACTTGTTTAAACTTCCCTCGTAGGTAATTAACTTTCTAATGACACTGTGAGATAGGCCACCTGCAGAAGCCTTGGGCAGGGGGATTCACAAGCATGTACGGTTCAAAATAGGGCCTCACAGAAAACTAGGTAAAAGTGTGTTAGAATAATATTTACATTCAGTAGCATTAAGTACATCTGTTTGTTATTAGTAGGAGGTTGAATTGGCTAAAAATCTTCCACCAGAGAGTGACCCAGCAGCAGAAGGCCAGGTACCTCTGACAGCTTTTCTACAGCTACCAATAGAGCTGTTTTCAAAAGCATGACAGGATTTCCCTCTCAACATCAATTTGAATACAAAGGAGAGAAAATTTTATTACTAGAAATATAGAAGATACAGATCTGTCTCTTGAAGTCTCTGGTTTCATATTTGTTTTCTCAGCTGCTCCCTAACT
Organism: Upupa epops; assembly: GCA_013397515.1. Lineage (NCBI taxonomy): Eukaryota > Metazoa > Chordata > Aves > Bucerotiformes > Upupidae > Upupa > Upupa epops. The sequence continues at coordinate 164,186 of VZRI01010042.1, forward strand.
TACATGGGTGTGAAGTTTTCATACAATGCTGCTCTGGCTGAGTGAGTGCAAGGCAAAGACAGTTAACCTGTCTGAAAAATCAGGGGTAACAGATGACAGTCTTAAACCTAATAATTTTTTGATTCCCTAGAATATTATTGAGTGAAAAACTAATGCATTTTATTCAGTCAAACAAAGACACATGAGATTTTTGTTTTTCTACCTCAGTTTAGTATTCTTGAACACAATTTTGATGTCGCACAATAATGTGTTGAGTTAATCTGATGTGTATTTATCATACACGTAAGGATGTTAACAAGGACTGCAAATTCCAGTGTAGTTGTGATGATTTAAGCTGCTGGGATTTGGCATGACTAAGAGCAGAGTCTACATATTTCAGTCCTGTGTCTGAGATATATGTTATGCACCTATATGCATAGTGTATAATATTAGAGGTGGAGTGATTTTGGAACGGGCTGCCCACGGAGGTGGTTGGGTCGCCGCCTCTGGAGGTGTTTAAGGTTCGGCTGGATGAAGTGCTGAGTGGCATGATCTAGATGTCAGATGTTTAAGATTACTTGGTTGGTTTTAGGTTGGACTGGAGGATCTTTAAGGTCTTTTCCAGCCTCATCATAATTACTGTGATACTGTGACTGTTCTTGCTTAGGGTTTAGGAATTCTGCTGACCTGGAATTCAAGTTGTTGGGTTCAATTTCCTCTTCCAATATGGATTTATTCAACCTAGAATTTAGTAACCGTGCCTCTACGTTGTAAATGTTATCTACTTCTTCCCTGCTTTTCTAGTTAGACTTGTAAGAGTCTGAAAGACAAGGAACAAAAGGTGTTCTGTATGTATGTGTTTACAATACATAATACACAGCACATTGGATCATGGAGTCCTCCCACTTTTGCTAATTGCCTTTCAAATATCTGCAATTTGCAGAGAGATTTCTAACTTGATATCAAGTGGTGTAAACTCTTCTTAAACCACAGACTCCTGCTGCCTTTCTTCTAAATGAGAAAATTCTCTCTCCAGCCTGTCTGCAGGTTTTCTCTAGCTTTCTGTTTATATTCACACTCACTGCCAAGAGTTGCCTTGCTCTTTGATCTAGTGTCTGCTGTCTCCAGTCACAGAATGTTTGTGTCATTTGCTGTTTTCTGGCTAGTCTACATCTTAAGTGGTCTCCAAGGTCAAAATACACTTACTGTTATGTTACATCTTTGTACTACACGTGTACATTTTTACTCTGTAAGCTCTTTGGGCTATAGGTTTCTCAGGTATAGGTATTTTGTTTGCTCCACCTATTTGAAAGCCTGATATAAACGATAGAGCACAGTTCTGCTGCCAAGTCACAGGCACCCGTGTTATTAGACTCCCTAGGGTGTGTGAGATAGCTCTGCGGCACTGGCAGGCATCATACAGGAGTATTTAAGAGCTCATGTGGCCTTGAAAATGTGTGTCCCTCTACTGGAGACCAGGAGATACCCAAGGGTATCTCTGGTGGCACTCAGCACTGTTACTCGCTTGATTAATACAAGTAGACATTTATTTGTTATGTAACTTACTGCAGTTAAAACCTGCACCGTGGAAATCAGTCCTCAAGAGAGGAAAAGGCAACAAGTCCTTTGATTCGACCAAACCTGCAAGATACTCAGTTCTGGGCCACTCAGTTTAGGAACGATGTTGAGGTGCTGGAATGAGTCCAGAGAAGAGCAACTAGAATCATAAAGGGCCCTACAAGGAGAGGCTAATGGAGCAGGGTCTGTTTAGCCTGGAGAAGGGGAGGCTCAGGGGGGACCTGATTGCTGTCTAGAACTACCTAAAAGGGGGTTGTAGTCAGGCAGGGGTTGGTCTTTTCTCCCTGGACACTGGAGACAGGACGAGGGGTCACAGTCTTAAGCTCCATCCATTGGGGGAGGTTTAGGCTTGACATTAGGAGAAGGTTTTTCACTGACAGAGTGATCCGGTTTGGGAACGGGCTGCCCATGGAGGTGGTCGAGTCGTCGTCCCTGGAAGTGTTCAGGGTTAGTCTGGATGAAGTGCTGAGTGGCATGAGCTAGACGTCAGATGTTTAGGGTTACTTGTTTGGTTTTAGGTTGGACTGGATGATCTTTAATGTCTTTTCTAGCCTCATCAGTACTGTGAGGCTGTGATACCTCTCTCAGTTATACTCCAGGAGAAATGAGCACTGGGAAATAAACTATCTCCAAAGAGAAGGAACACAATAGCAACAGATATGAAGAGCTGTGTGCCTGGAACTTAGCAGCAGAATTAACCAGCTTATCAAGGGACTCAGAATGTTGTTTTGTGGTTTAGGAAAAGCAAGTAAGTATGACCAACGTGACTGTCCTTTGGGAAGATGGAGTCAAAGGGCACATGTTTGAGAGCCACAAATATGAGCTATTCAGAAAACAAACAAAGACCTGTAAACTAAAATGTGCAGGTGACTGAAGAGGTCACCTTGTGAAAAGCACAAAGAATGAAGCAAAGGACGGTGATGAGGCGTGCTTGAAACAGTGGCCTCATCTCCGGTGTAAGTGCACCAGATGAGGAGCAGTGTGGGTCCTGGAGTTGGGATCCTTCAAACTCCTCCAGCTTCGGGTAGAGCTGCTCATTTAATGACTGGTAATGTGGGTGGGTAATGTGTTCAAAATGTGCTGGTTTCCAGAGCTGCGGTATTTAAACAGTGCAGAATGGCAAGACTTTGAAACAAATCTTAACTTTTTATAAGCTGCGTAGCTGCCTGAAAAAAGGAAGCGAATATTCATTAAAAAATTGGAGACCACCTACTTAAAAACCTTGCAAGTCAGACAAGCTTTTCCTATACAAATGTGAGCACTGCCTCACCCTTTTGCACCTAATTTTTTTCTGTCATGTGTTTCTGTGGAAAGTCTTAGTTTCAGGAAGGTATGGACCTCATTTTCTTCTTTCTCTGCTGATTTCTATTAGCACATAGAAAGATAGGTAGACTGCTCACTCAAGGATTTACTCATTCAAGGAATTACTCCCTCTCCATCTGACTGTCGGCTGAAAGCCTTTCTACTCTGGTATTGTGCTCTTTGATATGATCTCTAGGCATTGCTGCCTCTTGGTTCCCATAAACCCTTTCCATGCTCACGCGAAAGCTGATGGCTCTGCTAAAATCAGACATCCTTTTTCAAACGAAGTTTTATGCGGAGAAGGTGAACTGGACTCCACTCAGACCTATCAGTCCTGCTCTAACGTACTTGCTTTTCAGTGTCCTCATTCCTTCAGCTTTTTTCTCAGTTGTGTTTTTTTTTCCCCTCAGCCTGTTAGTTATGTGGATGAGTCTCATTTTGCTATGTCTGGTCACTTACCTCTTGCAACACACTTACTTAGTGGCTTCCACATGTTGCTAAAATGTGTTTGGAAGAGGGGATTAAGTTAGTGTTTCTAGCTGTGAATTTGTTTGGTCACTGGGACACGTTTACTAGGATGTGACATCCTAGAGTCCTTACAGAGCCTTCCAACTCTCCATTTTCTATTTTCTTTCTTTGCTGTGGGAGACCTCACACAGTGTTCACAGAAACGCTGCAAGGAAATGCATGTAGCATCATGTCTGTACTAGAGGAAAGTGAAATATCTTCATCCCAGCTCCTGGTATTCACTGCCTTTCACCTGAGGCGCATCCCTCCAGAGGTAAAAGAAACAAGCATTGTGAAACATAAAAAGCCCCCCAACCCTTGAATTTCCATTGTAGAAAACATATGTTGACTGTTTCCTGAAGCCCATCCTTGCTTTTTTTTTGAGTTGAAAGTGAAGAATTTGAAATTCAACTAGCATGAGTTATCTGTGAGTGACCAAAAAACCCCCTCCTTGGTTTCCAGAAGGTACTTTTTAATGAGTGTTCCCTATTAGAATGATTTCCTGCTGGTTACAGGGCTACTTTGAGAATGTACATGTTGTAAGCATTTAATAAGTCATGTTGTAGTCAGATGTTAGGGTTACTTGGTTGGTTTTAGGTTGGACTGGATGATCTTTAAGGTCTCTTCCAGCCTCATCATTCCTGTGACCTGTGACCTGTTTGCTTGTGAAGACTGGGACTGACTTTGGTTCTACTTTATTGTCTTTTTCCTGATGCCTTCATATGACCATTTCTTGTACTCAAACAAGTTTGGGAATGATGGCTTTTCTTGTGATTCTTAGAAAGTCATGCACATAAAGCAATGTGTAGTGAGGTTTATTTGGTACAAACTGGATTATTTACAGGGACAGTTCACAGGAGTGAAGACATAAAGCAGAGGCAGAGATGAAGAATGTATTTAGCTTGCTTGATTATTTCAGGCCAAGGAAACATACCTAAGCAGCACAGGAAAGAGAAGACACCTCATTCTCCTCCCTTAGAGTGGTGTTTTGCATGGTTTGTGCCCTGTGCCTCAAGTATAAGCAGTATGGCCACATGCTACAGTGGAGGAACAACCTTCAGGGGCAAATGTGGCATCTTACACAACATGAAATCGTGTAGCTTTGTCCTTTGTAGACTGCTTCAAATAACCTGCTTTTCTGGGTCTTCTACGGCTGTGTTCTTCCAATGCCCTTGGAAGACACATGAGACCCTTTTTGCAGCGTTGCATAAGATTGAATTCAGCAGTTTCCTAAGAACTCTGGTAACGGAATCATGAAGTAAAGAAAAAACCCAGGAGAAGCTAGTGTTTTCTTTACAAACATTCTGTATGATAGAGCAATATGTGGATGCCAAAGCGATGGAAGGCTGTGAATGCTCTGCTCTTGAGTGGCAAAGTATGTCAATATTTGTAGTAGTATTTTATCTAAAGAGCTGGGCATATTTTGATAGAATATGTAGTGGCTTCCTGGAAGCACTGAGCACCCAAATAACTGAACAAGCATGCCATGAATTCGAAGGTAACTTTCGCATCTAGGACTGTGTATGTACAGGCAATTACTTGTGTGACTGCACAGAGGAAAACAGAATGTAATGTCTGCTAGGCAGTGAATAAACTTGAATTATATCGTTCTGTTTCCCTCAGCCAGGAAGTCACCCGGCTATTTTTAAATTCGTATCCATGAACACAGTCAGACATAAGGCTCTTTCTTGAGGAAAAAAAGGACAGGAAAAAATGTAAAATATCTTGAAATTTCCTAACCCTGTTTATCTCTTGCTGCCTCTCTCTTTCTGTCAGAGGGTTTACAGGTTTTTCCAGCCTAAAGGCAAGAGTCCAGGAGTTCTTTCCAGAAGTCCTGTGTTTTAAAGGGGTCCCTATACAGCAAGTAGACAACCACCGAATGTTTTAAGTGTTTTTACCACTGACACGATCCATCTCTTGGCAAGTTCCTGGGAAGATTGCTAATATTTAGGTACTAAAGGATGGTGATGACAATAAAATGACAGCAGTTTGTCACTAGAGTTGACACTACTCTCTGAAGTACTAGATCATGAGGAAACATGGGTGAATGAACTTTGTCAGCGGTGTGTTGCAATGGGAAAAAAGAAGATCTAGAGATTTGATCTCTTAAAGGCTTCACGTGGAATTTACTTCTGGGTCTTCCTTTTGTTTATCGCTGTAGAAGGAACCAGAGCTGCATAGTTAAATCCCAGTGTTTTAATTTGGACAATCTGGATTAATTTTTCCAGCCCTAGTACAGACAGAAGATGGGATTTTGGAAAAGTTACTGGAAACTCAATCAGATAATAGCAACTGTGTTTAACACAGGTATTTAACCATAGTGTCTTTAACTGGTACAGTCAGCAGTACAGATGAGTATTTACCTTCAAGAATTACCTGAAATTCTAGAAAAGACAACTGTAAAAGGAAAATAAAAGGTAAGATGAAAGCAAGAGAGGAAGGAGGTAGAAATATATCAGAGGTAAAGATGGTATAATAAATGATAGACTACATCTACACCTTTGATAGTCCATACTTGTCTTTAATATAGTTATGCACGTTCATACTGCTGATGTCCCAAGTGGAAGGCAACCCCTCGCTTCCTCTGTGTGATCAGAATGGTCCTGCCCTCTTTTGTGCATCGATTTATATTCCTATCACTGCAAACCCATTGCTTCATTTTGGAAAACAGCAAAATATTACCCTTGTTGGGTTCATGCCAGGTCCAAATTTACTTTAAGCACCCTGATATTTAGTGATTGCTTAACATTTGGGAATAAAACAGAGTATATGAGACTGTTAATTTCTTTTACTGTTTATTTTTGGCTAAAAAAACCCCTCAATGCACCAAAATCTAACCAGACACTAAGAGTAAAACCAGAAGACGTTCCCATGACTTCTGCTCAGGATTTTCTGTATCTTTGTCATTGTTCTACCATTCACATGGGAAGAGCTTAAACTGGAGAAAATATTCTCAGTGCTCCAGAGACTATGTTTTTAGTGATAGCTTTCATCCCTTGCATCCTTTTTCATCAGTTACTGAATGGATTGGGGAAAGCAAAGGTCTGGGATATTCCTGGATCCTCTCAAGTACTTCCGGAGCACTAGCCAGCATAGAAATATCTTGGCTGAAAGTAAGAGCCCTACTCAGTTGTTCTTTCTACATTGTCATTCTTCTCCGGTGCCAGACCTTCATCCTCTAGGATCTGGAATGGAAAAATGCCCCATTAATGTCTAATGTGGATAGAATTATGAAGCCACTCTCTACCCAGTCCCCATGTTCTGATGACTGCATGGAAATCTGCGTTATGCCATACAGTATTACACTATGGGGCATCACAAAAGAATCAGAAGCTCCTAGAAGAATCGTCTTTAGCACAAGATGATCCCAGAACCTGAAGAAAAAAAAAGAATAAAATCATTAATTCTTGTTAACTGTGCTCTTTGGAGATGCTTAAAATAGTCTAAAATATGTTAAAATAATGAAGACTTCGGAACTTTCTGGTGAAACACATTACATCAGAACATTCCAGTTTGTGGAAACAGAAGCTCTCTGTGAGAAAAATACACTTTAGCTAAGCCTCCTTTTAAAGAAGAGTCATGGAATTAGGGAAATATCTTTCTGACTTTTCTGAAAGCAAATGAATCCCTTTTTCAGAAAACTTACACAATTTTATCATATATTGTTTCTTAAAATTTCTCTTTATCGGATTTTTTTTCTGTTCCATCTGGGAATGGAAAATATTACAAAATACTGAAAATCTTTATGAAGTAACAGAACAGATTCCACATAGTTGTTGTGAAGCTCCAAGTTCAGACATCATCTGATGTGTGCAAAAATGAGTTTTCAAGCAGGCTGACTTATGATGTCAGAGTTATTTCTGCATATTCAGTAATTCTATTCCATGTCATCCATGCAAAAGAATGAGTTCTCGTAAGTTCCTTTCGATTTTGTTAGTTTCCAACTAGAAGCACAGAGAATTTGTTTGCCCCTAAGTGGCATTTATTAATAATTGTGGAAGGAAGAGTCACAGTTCATTGTACAGTTTGCTTAAGGATTATTCCCTTGGCAGGCACTAGCTTAAAAATCTGAACCGAACGAGTAATGCTAGTTTAATTGCAGTTAAGATTCGTCTACATATAAACCTTCTTAAAACCCAGCAGCTTGGGCTCTCATTTGTCCCTGCATGTTGCAGAGTTCCTCTTTCGGTCTGGATGTGGATTCTGTCATTTGTGAGTGTCTCAGAGTTCTCAATATTCTGTGTCCCTACCAAACAAAAAGAGTTTGTTAAGGAAGGCAGGTAGCAGTAACTTTTATGAAGTGCATGTTTCTCGTGTAGTTGCTTCTAGTTTTAGAGGAACTTTCATAAATTTCAGTTCTTGGTGTAGAGCTATCAGAACTGGTCCAGCATTTGAATTGCAGTTGATATTGCTGTTTAAGAAGCAAAGTAAATAAGGCACAATCCCTGGAGTGGACACCCCTGCCATGTTCCTTTGGACTGCTCCTAATTGGACAGAGGTGCCCTCTGTCTGCACACAGAGGTTGGTGATCACACACATCTGGGGGATTAATTCCAGCAGACTTTATAGCCATCTCTGCACAATAACACACACACACACACACAAAAAAGAAATAAATGCAGGGTGCTTTTGCTGGTTGGTTCTCAAAGCAGCCTACAGACCACTTAAACAGTAGGGCATTGATTTTTCTCACTCTTTGAATACAGTGATCCTGTGTCAAAACATGGCTGCCATTTAAAAGCTCATGGCAAAATTACACGGGACAGGAATTACTGGTATTAAACGCTACAGGATAATAATATCCTCTATATTAATAATAAGCATGCAAGAAAGAATTGCTATTGAATATGAACTATTTTTGGTGGGTGTCTGTCGTTGCTGCTTGACTGCAGAGCTAGAAAAGAATCTTGCAGAAAATCGCTAAGTTATCAATCATTAGTCACTTAGACCTCTTACTTTTCACAGATTCTTTGTGATTGGAAGACGTCTTTAGGAAGATCAAGTCCAACTGTTAACCCAGCACTGCCAGGACACCAATGTCCCTCAAATATCACATCTATAAATCTTAAATACCTCCAGGGATGGTGACTCCAACCACCTCCCTAAACAGCAGGTTCCAATGCTTTCATAGAACCCTTAGGAATCAGAAGGGACCTCAAAAGTTCATCTAGTCCAGCCCCCCTGCCACAGCAGGATCACCTAGACTAAGTCACACAGGAACACATCCAGGTGGGTCTGGAATGTCTCCAGAGAAGGAGACTCCACACTCTCCTGGGCAGCCTGTTTTGCAACCCTTTAATGAAGAAATTATTTTTGCTATACAACCTGTACCTACTCTGGTACAACTTGAGCTTGTTTCCTTTTATCCTGTCACTTTTTACTTGGGAGAAGAGACTCAACCTCACCTTGCCTTCCTAATCTCCTTTCAGGTAGTAATGAGTAGAAAGGTCTCTCCAGATACCATAGAAAAAGGCCTGATCCCCAGCTGTGGTTGAACAGCCTCACTCTGCATTTGGAGCCTAGCTGCTTGTGGGTGCGTATGCTAGGCTGATGGAAGGTCATCTGGGCATGCCTGTCTCTGATGCGAGAGCACTGTGCTACCTAAGGTAGTTTTGACTACGTCACAGAAAGCAATGCACTCCTTTACAGATGTCACTGCCAGTTGTCATCCCTTCTTCAGGACCTTGGAGCAACCACTCATTGGAGCCCTTATTCACAACATCTGCTCCGATCCAGATGTATTCATTTGGATTTCGCAGATGAAACGCAGGTGCTTTTTACTTGAAAATCCTGGTATATTTCGGTTCTTCCATATCTGTCTGAATATGGCCCGAGACACAGCAATCACTTCCTCCGGTTTTATTTCCCTTTCTCACGCGTGCACATCTATCCAATTATTCAGCTTACAGGAAGATGTCCCAGCATGGTTTATTAAAACACTCTAAACTTGAAACTTTTCCTAAGCTCTGAAATCCTGCATTAGAAATTTGAATGTATTTTATGGTTTCTAGTACTGACTTTTCTTGCAACACCTGGTTTTCCATTGGTTCCTCCCCTATTTATGAAAAAATAGTGGAAAAAGATTAACAAAACTGACTGCATTTTAAAAATCAAGGGGGTGATTGGTTTTCTGCACCTGCTTCTGCTGAGTGGCATGAGCTAGATGTCAGATGTTAGGGTTACTTGGTTGGTTTTAGGTTGGACTGGATGACCTTTAAGGTCTTTTCCAGCCTCATCAGTACTGTGAGACTGTGTTTCTTGGGCCGTGAGAGAATATCCTTGATAGTGAATCCTGAATGTTCCAAATTAATACCTTTTAGATTATTACCCTAGATAAAATTGGAAGGTATTGATTTCCATTCCTATCAACCTAAAGATGGGGGTGTTTTGGTTTTTAAGATGTTACGCTCTAACACCACACTGCTAGAGGAGCTACTGTGTGCTGAGTAGTGAGGAGTGGAGCTCTAAAGGGCTGGAAGTTTGGAAAAGTTCAGATACCTCAAAACGCTTGGATTCTTCTCAAATTTTCTTCTTAGCTCTATAAATCTACCACCCAGTTTTCGTCCTCTGAGGAATCAGCAAAAAAGTATATTTATAAGACAAATCATTTGGCTGATGGAGAGAAATAGGTTAGCTGTATTTTTTTGATTCACATTTGAAAGTAGAATATTTGTTCCATTGCAGTCACAAGTCAGGACTGCAAGTAGGTTCTTTCCAGCAGACTTACAAAAGCCTTTTTCTTTCTGCAGGCATTTAGCCACACGACCGTGGGCTGTCAGTTCTTGTCAGTTCTCATAAGCTAGTAACACCAATGGTAACAAAATACATTTCCATGAATCGGTTTGGTTCATCTCATATATGAAGTGTAAAAGCCCTTTCTTTCAAAGCTTGAAGAACACTGGAAGAATTTTTAGCAGTTCTCTCACTATTACAAGCTAGTCATGGGAGGAGAAGCCATGTCTTGTGACCGAATCAGGAATGGTAACAGATGTAGTTTGAAGAGCCCGTAGCACATCTCTCTGCGGCCGTCCTGGTCATGCAAGCTGACTAAACGGGACAGGAGCATCCCAAAGCAGATAAATGGGCTGGTAATTCACAGTACAAGATGTTGCATCTTCTGCAATGCAACTCAGCATCTGAGGTAGTAACAGCAGAAGAGCATTACTGAACGTGAAGTCTCTCTCCTTCGGTGTATAAGCAATTATTATTCAGGTGGGTTTAAAAGGGCTTTGCAGCCCCGCTCCTTTATACAATGTGTTAATGTGTATTACTTCTCCCACAACTCAAAGCCAGCTACTTATGAACTGAAATATGGCATCAGTTCAACAGCATGGAGCAGCAAACTGGAGCATGGCAGGCACTGTGCACAACAAACATTTCTAGCCGCAACAGCCCAGAAAGTGGCTGGAAGAATTTAAATGGCCCAGTGTGAATTTCGACAGGACATGTGACTTGAGGGGACTTGTAGGAAAATTACCTGGCGATATTAGTGATCAGACTGAGCTCATTCCTGAGCCTCGCTTGGAAGATGGCACTGTGAATGCTGTGCTGCCATAGCAAGGTGGTGTGTTATTGACTCAAAAGGAAAAGAAGCTTTGGATACGTCACCAGCACTGCTAGCAAGGTTTTTCTCCCCTTAAATAGATCCTGCAGACTTAAGTAGAGTGCAATGTCTGAGTTTCTCTGACAACAACTCTGTTTTCATTTTGTCATATAGCAATCGGTATGCTCCTTTGAATAGGTAGGTTATTAGAGAGAGAGAGATGCATTTGCGGCTCTGCAGGAAGAGGTCTCTCTTCCTGTGAAAGCAAAGCATTATGAATGCAAAAGACTTTCCTTGCTAGCGCCGTTGAGAGGATGGAAGTTCTGGCGGGAAAACTTCCAAGTGAAACTTTGGCTTCACTCATCTGGAGTGGCACAGTCTCCACACTAACAGCACCTCCCCCC
>VZRI01010042.1:175539-202278 GCA_013397515.1 Upupa epops
CCCCCCCCCCCTTTTTTTTTTTTGAAAACCACAAACTTCCCCGTGTCACAGCTCTGTGCAAATATTTCCCATATGTCAGCTGGCTAATCCAGTAATCACTCCGGGCTGGAGTGTAAATTACACGAGCGGCAGCATCGATGCAGCTATCTGACTCGTGTGATTCTGTAATTCAGTGAGATTCAGCGGTCGTGAATTGCACTGATTTTAAGTGACAAGCTTTAATAGCTGTATAGATTCAGTGCTAGAAGGGCTATGCTTCAGTCTCCGACGTTACTCCTAGCCAATGCAATATGCCTTGTGTTTTAATGGTGCCTGACTTGCTGTTTGCTTTCCCTTTGCTTTCATTTCTCTCCAGTGTGCTGTCATCATGACAGGGATGAGGTCTGCTGGGTAGGAACCGTCTTTTTTGAACATCTAGAACGTGCATGGCATGTTGTAAGCAAGTGAATAGTGCATGCTGTAGTCTATTTCATATCTGTAATACTCTTCTTGAGCAGCTGACTGTAATGTTTTAATAGCCAGAGAGTATTTTGATTTTAAGGGAATTTTGGGAGGCTTTAAATTAATCTTTTCCTTGAAGGTGGTAGAAGCGCACTCGTCAGTACAGCACTGGCTGAGTGTACACTGTCATCTATGGGAGGCAGAAGAAATATAATGGTACAGGGGCACTTGGATTTTCTGGGACTTTATAAAAGAAAAGCTTTTCAGAAAAGCGTTCTTTGAACAACCTTGGGTCCAGGTTTAACTCTCTCCTCAGGTCTGTGTGCACAAAGCTCTTCTGACCCTGAGCAGGGACTGGTCTGTGTGGGGCTGGTGGTAGGCGGTGAGGTGGGGTAGACTGACTCTGGGCTGTGAAGCACAGGGTGAAGAAACCCTTGCTCCTAAATTCACAGCTTTTAGGACCCAGAACTCTTGTTGATAGAGCTGCCTACTTCCAGCTCGTCACCACTTTTAGCCTTACTCTCTCTGCACTTGCAAAGATTTGAAAGCATCTTTGGAGGTGTTTTACTGACCAGCCTTTATGCTGGCTGTGACAGTTCCCATGCAAGTCTGTGTCAGTCTCCTCGTGCTTTTCTTGATTTCCTCTTCCTCTTGCTTTTCTGCATTTTTAATTTCTTCTTTTCTTACTTTGCTTTCTTTTTTAGATTTTATCCCGTCTCCCTCTTTATTCTCCAATATTTTTCCTTTGTAGTATGGTTGCAGGCATTGACATTAAATGCTGCAGAAAAAGGGATTATTTCTGCTTTGGAGGTTTATTCAACTTATAAATCCTTTCTCCCCAGCTGAGGTTCATAGAATCACAGAATCACCTGGGTTGGAAGGGACCTCCAAAGGTCACGTAGTCCAACCCACCTGCAGAGAGCAGGGACATCCTCAGTGAGATCAGGTTCTCTTTCACAGTTGTACTGATCATAAAAGCATGTATTCTGCACTGGACAGTACCGTGAATGAATGTTGACTACAGTATGTCGTGACCTTGTTTAGTTCAAGGGATTGGAATGCTTGTTGTGTTATAGCTGACGTTGAAAAGGTTGTAAACGTGATATTTGAGCTGAATTCCTTACTGCTTGCTTTTGTGAGTCTTTCTTTTCTTCTTTGCTGCTTTATTTCTGTAGGTAGAAAAGATGTGAGCTGTCTTCCATGGACAAGAGTAGTAGCAGACTGTGTAAAAGAATCGATCATTAAATGTAGGCCTAGCCTCATCCCCGAGACTTAGGAGGTAAAAAAGGCCAGGCTCAAGAGAGAGCTTGGTAGAATTTCCACATTTTCAGTCTGATTTGATACGAATAGGCTGAGCTTGTCCCCGATGAGAGCACTCACAACTGTGGACCTCTGACGTGAGTTTTGAGTACATATGCAGGTACCTGCAACCTTTCCTCCTCTGGGTGGCTGCCACAATTCAATGAGATAAGGATCACTTAAGCCAAGCTGCCTGGTACCCGTAGACAAGTCTTGTTCTGTGAGTCACCCAGGAAGATTTCTGAGAGATCCTGGAGCTTCTTTGGGGTTGCCTCTGAGTTCATGTGAGCTTTGAAGTCTGGGGAGAAGTAGAAGTGCCGTGTGATTTTCCCGGGGTAGGGATAGTCCTTGATCATGCATAAAGGGTTTAAACTGTGTCTCTTGGACCTGTTGGAATTCAACTGGCCTTAGCCATTATTTTTAAGTTTACTTTTATGTCTCTCTAGCAAGTCTGTAGAAATCACATCAGAAAATGAAACTTTTCTAGCCTTTAGCTGCAAGGGGGGAAAGCAGAGGGATTTTTACCATGCTAACTCAGAATTATTTACTATAGCAATTATTTCTGGGAGCTCAGAAAATTTTAGCATCGCTTTTCCCCCCTCCCTTTCTTTCTTCTTTTTTTTTTTTCTGGCAGAACCTCAGAGAGATAAAAATGTCTCTTGCCACACTGGTACAGTGGCAACCACTGCAAAGCCAAATGTTCCCCTGAGATGGGAAAGTCAGCAGTTTCCCTCTGAGTGCTGGACCAGCTGTGGAAGGAGGAGGAATGAAAGGTGATATGATTTAGATTTATGCTGATGTATGAGGTGAATGTAGAGTTTTTGCTTAGAAGTTGCTAGAAGGTCATGGTATTTTACCAACGGAGATTTATACATTTGAAAATGAACCTACAAATGGGAACGCTTCCAAAGTCTAATAAAGCAGAGCTATGCTCATACACTGGCCTTGGCAAGCCTGCAGGTAAGTTCCACGACTTCTACCACCTTATAAACACTAAGATGGGTTATGTAGAAAAAACTATAGAGGCTCTATTTAGAGACTTATGGTAGCAAGTAGGCAGAAAAACTTCAAAACCACCCCTTTAATTTATTGAACGTCTCAACAGGAACATATAGGAAAAAATTTTGTCTTCCACTACAAATATTCCCCCAGCAACTCGGTCTACCTGCCAAGAGTACCCAGAATTTAAGGTAAGGGGTGGGGGAATCATGTTAAACCTATTCAGCAATACCGCTAAACAAACTTGTAGGATGGACATGAACCTGAATTTGTGTTTTACCTGATTCACTCAGCAAGGACATGGCTGAGAGGTTCTTCAAGCTGTGCTCTGCCATTTGTGTGGTTGTGTGCCGTGGTTGTAGAGAATGCCCATGGGAACTTAGGCATGTTTTAAAAAGTTTTCCAGACTGTCTCTGGATTTCATAAAGTTTCTTAAGAGTTCCTTTTGTGGATCCAAAGTGGGAAAACACAGGTGAGATCAAGAAGTTGTTCCTTGTTCCAACTAAAATTCAGATAATGCCATTTTAGCATTCAGGATCTCTGCTCCCAGGGAGGCAGAATGTGCCAGAAAGACTTGCAGGCCAGATCCCAGAAGCGCAATCTGGACCATTCCAAGGCACAAATGAGAGGTGTTTCAGGTAATAGCCACTCCCTCCAGCATCCTTCCAACTTGCTGGTGCAGCAGAGCACCATGTCTCTGCCTGTGCTGGCTCTCTGCCACTCCTGAACTCTAGGAATTGCTAGAGGCCAATTCATGCTTGGCTTTGCTATATTGAAGCAGCAGAAAGAGATTGTTTGGAGTGCTGGAATTTATTACCTGTATAATTCCAGAAAGTGACAGGGATCACAATCCTCACACCCATTTGTAGTAGCTTCGCATTAAAACATCGTTAGATTCTTCATTACGTTATTTTTACGTGTGGGTTTTTTTCTTGCGTTGCCTTTTCACGATCAGAAGGAAGTAAAGTCAGATTTTATTTTATTATTTCATTATTACATTAATCAGGAAAAAAAGGTGGTTTACATTTTAATCTGTCTCGTGATCTGTTGTGCTTTGAGACTTTGGAAACCAAACCAGTACCTGTACCTCTGGTATACTTCAATGTGAAAAGTACTAAAAGAGACTGTTCTAAGTAGCTAGGTACTGGTAGTGGGTCTATTGTGTTTGAGTAGAATCTTTGGCTATAATAAACTTGGAGAGTCATGGACTTTCAAACTGTACTTGCCCCAGAGACATATGATATTTTAGCAAGAAGAAGAAGTATAATGCACAGTACCATACGGATAAGCATGCACCCTCTTTGGAGCTGCTAATGTGTTCTACATTAGCAGAGCTGCTTAAGGGGTGGAATTATGAACATGGTCCCAACTGCAGGAATTTCTGCTACAATCTCTAATGACTACAGCTTTTTCCTAATTGTTTTTCTGTTATATTTTTAACTCAGTAAAACCTACAAGAGGTTCCTAGTCGGCATTGAAGTCTATCTTGTGGAACTCCAATGGTTCATACTTAGGGGAGGGTGCAGTCTCCAGGAGTGTATTGCAATATGCAGTCCTGATTGGAGCTGTGGAGTTTTGCCAGTACTACTCATAAAATGGACTCTCACCTAACATAAACTTTTTAGGGCTTATCCTACATCTGCAGTTCCTGATTTGTGGAACACACAGACTGTGCTGGGGGATGTACGGAACTCCCAGATGGTTTCATTAAGGTAGGTTTCCAGTTTTGTTGGGGATATACTTTTGTCCATGTCGTGCAATGCTTTTGCAATGCTTTTGGCTCCTTTTGGAATTTAGACTTGATGGTATCAGTAGGAAGAAAAGTGCTTACATTTTTTTCCCAAGAGTGATACTATGGCTCTTGCAAAGAAGACATCTTTCGACAGATATTGACCCCTGCCTTCTGGTTAGAAAGAGTCCTCTTCCAGCTCCATGAAACAATTTCTGGAGCAGCAAATAGGAACATTTTGTATTTAAATAGAATTGCTCTCTCATGAAAACAGAGAATGATACCAATGGATTGCCCCTTGACTCCATACCTTTCAACAGAAAAGAGGGAACCTTGCTTCTGTTTTGGTGTGTGGGGCTTGGTTTTGATTTTTTATTTGTTTTGGGTTTCCTTCAGAGTTTTATTTAGGTAACACCTAAGTAATCAAGCCAACTTTGAGTAGAAGATCTTACTCTATTCCAGTGCTTACTTAGGTCTTGCTGACTGTATTGACTTTGTATTTTGGGACTCAGACTTGCACTCAAATCCAAAGTTGTCCTTATTCCAAACTGTAAATGTAAGCTCATAAAGTGATCTGGTCTTAAGTAAGCCTCAGTGCGTGCCAGAGGGAGCTCCCTGGGACTAAGATATGTGTCCATACAGATCTGATTTTGTCCCTCTCTGGAGAGAGGAGCTGCCAGGTGCATTGCAATCACAGCTCCCGTGTGGTGCTTTCATGCCGTTCATATCATTCTAGAAGAGTACTGGAAAGGTAAACAGGATATTTAGGGAATATGTACCTAATAGACCTCAGAGGATGCAGTATTCTGGACAACATTATTTCCTGTTACTTCCACAAAACCCATAATGATTGACCAGCATGGAGTGTTATGCAAGTGTACTAGTATTCTCTTTCTAAAGTATTTAAAACATTGAAGCCCGGTGTATTGCCAACAACTGATGTTGTAGGTCAGTTGGGATTCACTCTTAGGACACGCACACGAAGGGGCAGCAGCTTTTAACCGTGTGGCTCTCTAGATCACGTGCAATACAGCACTGCCTGTACTAACCTTTCTGAGGTACTTCTGCCATAGCTATCCAGTGTGATTATAGTTCATCGAATATGTGAACCCTACTTTGTTAGACTGAACATTTGAGGCCTTGGAGGTAAAACCCCCTTTCTCTCTGTTCTTCCTGATGCAAAATTTTTAGGCATGGTTGAATGTGCAGTCTTTATAAATAGAGTCTTTTCTTGATACTTGAGTACGGGAATACCGAGAAGGCTACATGCTCATCTCATGTCTTTGGAGAGCAGGGAAATAGTTCTACCTTATCTCAAACTGTGCATCTACATCAGTAATTTAGATTATGCCTGGAAGAGTGGTTTTGGTGCAGAGAGCCACTTCCCTCAAGGTAATGTGTGTGATGGAAGCTGTGCTGCGAACTGAAGCTCAGCAGCCCGTGATGAGGTCACATGCCATGTCGTGTATTGCTTATGTTATACTTACAGAGGTAACTGATTGGTTGAACTTTTTAATCACAAAGCTTATAAACTTCAGTGAAAGCTAATTAATTCTCTGTTAATGAATAATTGATGTCACTGAGACAGTGGACTGGAAAATTGTTGTCAGAACTTGTGAAAGAGGTATAGAGCATTTTGCTGAAGCCATTTGACAGTCTGCAATGCCACTTTCTCGGCAGCAGTGATTTATTTTTCCAATTTCATATATCTGGTGGGTCTCACTGAGCTGCTCTTAATTTTTCTGACAAAACTCTTTGGTAAGAGATTAGAAAGAAAGCACTGGAGACGGCGGTGCTTTATGATGCAAAACAAAACATAGGGCAGGTTGAAGCTGTGGGTGTGCCATAAAGTTCACAGCCCTGACTGGGAAGCTGCTACTCAAACTTTATAACGAGAGTCTTTTTCCATGTCCTGACCTCTCTCCCCAAGACTGGCATTTGACTTTGAAGCACATTGATCAGCTCTTCAGTCAGCATTTCCTTGAATACTTGTAGCTTGGCTTTAAAGGTGGAATTCTCATCCTCAAGATGATAATCCTTCAACATGTAGAATGACCGTACTGTAATAAGATCTTCTCGCAGGGTGCAAATGTATTATTAGGTGTCAGCCCGCAGGCTCAGGTCATCCACCAGCTGTTATACTGCACAGGTTGTATTTTTTGCAATATTCGGTGGAACGTTTCAGGACTGCGGGATTATCTGAACCAGATGTGAAAAGCCATCTCCCTGACACAAGTGTGCAATTAGTCATAAGTGATTAGCCATGACCCCCTGTGTGCCAGAGGAGGGAAACTTAGGGTTAAATGCTATCTGCACCTGAACTGAAGAGGGCTATAAAGTTCCTCTTTTACACTTATCAGACTTCAGATGGTATTCTGCTTGTTCTTGTTTGGAGACTTTTCAGGCACATGCAAACCAGGAGAAACCTGGAACTCTGACTCCTTGGAAAACTGTTTGCAGAAAGGCATTGAGAAATACCCAGGGCCTTGTTTTCTCTGTCACCTGCAAGTACAGAATCAAGGTGATATCACAGCCTCTTAGCAGTGAAGGGACGGGATCCGATTGGCCTAAAGGCAAGAAACAAATGGAGAACCTCCCTCAGGTCAGGTTACCCTTCTCTTTTGTACAGAGTAGAACTTCGTTTTGAGTTACCTCTGCATCAGCAGCTCCAGTAACGTGACTGAGGGAGAGATGCATGGCTCTGCAGGGTTTCACCTGTTGCCAGAAACACCTTTACTCCCTCTGGAAATGAATATACATTCAGCACAATTCATAGATCACTGCTCAGATACCATTGCTAAGAGATGATCTAGAGCTCCTTTTCCTACATCTGCTGCGGCGCAAGCTTGCTGCCACAACAGGCGAGTTTATAACAACATGGAACTTCTGTAGAATCCAGTTGCATAGTGGTGATGGTACTGGTCACTGTCTGAAGCATTTTATTATTTAAAACCTACCTGAACTCTCCTATGCTTTTGGCAAGCTACATCTTAAGTTCTTTAGTTGATTAGTGATTTCCCTTTGTAAGACTGAGGTTCGTCTTTATTTCTCCAGTGTTATTTTCACACCTTCTTCCACTCAGCTGTAACTGTAGGTTATACACTGGTCAGGGCTGTACATTATCTATGAAACATAGGGCCACAGCTCAGACACTAAAAGTATCTGGTGCTAAATAGACTTTGAGCAGCAGATGGAGGTATAAGCCCCCACAGGCCACAAGCTGTGGTCACAAAAGGTAGAAGTTGGTTAAGTTGAATTGTCCTCTAGCTACTTTCTTCTATTCAGTCAAAATTGTCTCAGATTTAGCAACAGTCAGCCATGCTTGGTGGTTCCCATTTGCGTCTCTAACACATCGAAGCAACAGCTAATGCAAACTCAGAATGGTAGGCGAATGGAACAGCATCATTTGCTTTCTGAACCTGTCAGAGCACCTTTGGCTAAGGGGCTCAGGACGAATCCTGTCTCACATGAGATGCACAGTAAGCACAATTGCCCATGACTGGCTTTGGAAAAGGAATGGACACTCATAGTTTTGCTGTGGATGAAAACCTACAACTCCTAGAGCAAAACCTAGATGGACCACTCCGTTTTCACCCACAGCCATTGAGGGTGGTTGCAACAGAACAGGTAGTATCTCCAAATATACTCAGGTCAATAACCCATTGACAACCGAGCCCTGAGAGTGTTGTCTCATCACAGCCAATGCTGTGGACAGTGGAAGTCTGGATTGCGCACTGTGACTTCACAGGAAACCAAGAGCCTGCCTTTCCTCAATGTGGTATTTAAAAGCTTTAGCAGCCCACCTCTTGTCCATCTTCACCCATAAGAGTGGGGGTATAAAGCAAAGCTTGGCCAGTGAAGTTTTCCAGATTGTTTTGTGTTCCCAGTGCTGGCCAGGTTCAGGCCAAGTAGATTTGGCATTTGTTCCTCGCAGAAATTTTCCTTCCTTTCAGCAGTGGTCAGTCCTTTCAGAATCTGCATGTAAGACTGAGTAAGAAGAAACATTTCAGTTTAGACTGAAGCCTTTAATCACCTTTCTTGAAGTTTGTTTATCCCAAGAGTGCTTACCCTCAAGGCTGGGCTGCACGAAACATGTTTACTTCTAAGTTTTCAAGTACTGCCTGCACTGTAAAATTTAATGGACATCAAGGGAAGAATCTTTGCTGGTCAAACAAAAATTTTTCAAGATTTATAGTTTCTATCACTCCTAGTTATGACCTTTCCCTCCATCCCAGCCACCCCTCTCAGCATGCAGCTGAATTTTTCCAGTTTCATGGTACACTTGAAGTTCTTCAGAATACAGTATTCATACCGAGTCCTGACAAAGCGTTGAGTGTTCGCACAAATGTTCAGATAAATATTAGACCCTAGCGTTGCCCTCCAGATGGAGAGAAATATCAAAACAACCTTTGGAGGTAAGGTCAACTCCATCCAATGCTTCCTTGTCAGCTGTGACAGCTCTGTCTGTGACTGCATATGCAGACGCTCATTCTTCTCTGCAGCTGAATGGCTCAGGGTACAACGTGAGCGGAGGGTGGGTGAGGGTTGGTGACATCTCTGCGTGGACCTGGTCCCCGAGCTAAGGGTGAGATGCTGCTCCAGCAATAAGGGATTAGCATGAGTGAAAGAGAGTTCTGACTGTAATTTCCCTTTCACGGCTTACATGAATGCTTAACTTTGAACGTGGGAGCAGGTCCATGGGATCAAAACAGCCTGGTTGCCTCCTCACAGTGCGATATATGCTGAAGCCTTGTGGGATCAGCTCTCTTGTTTGAATTTCTGAATTCCTGCCAGATCAGGGCATTTAGTTTGGACCATAAGTGAAATAGAAGCTGTTCACAAGGCTTGGGGCCAAATTTCCACCCCATCTGCTGTGTTTGGAGATTGGTGTGGATGTTTGAACCTGCCATAAAAATAGAGGGAAAAGAAAGTAGCATTTAATAAAGAAAGTAAATGATCAGGAAAAATAGGGAATGGACTCAAAAGGTGTCCGCTTATGTTCTTGGGTGCCATAACTTAGAGGGTAGCACTAGACGGAGCAAAAGACCAGCCAGAGATGAATGGAACGCTAAACCCAAAGGGTAAAAGGCAGCCCCTTTTCACTGTATAGTGAACATGGAGGCGACCAAGCCTTGACTGATTATCTGCCTGGTTGGTAGACCACAGCTCTTCTGTGGGATAGCTCCTGACGATCCCAATTTCAGCCTTTTGTGCGTCTGATTGGAGAAAATCAGAATACGCCCGATGTGAAGAACATTATATGTGGGTGATGGGGCTGACTTCTAAGACATCAGTAACAAATATTTTCATGATTAATTAATACTGGATATTGGAGAAATGGAAAGACATGCAATAATGTTCAACTGGAAGAGGTGCTGTCTCTCTTACCCTTTGGAGTCTCACTGCAGAAACTTGTCATAGCATAGAGTTACCGTATCCATTCATTTGATTAGAAAATAAGAAGAAAGATCTGTTGCTTCATAATAAAGATGGTGTAAATTTTACAGTAGGACAGCCAAAACCAGAAAAATATTAATGGAAATGTCTAGAGGCATAGAAGCCAAATCAGGAGCAGAGTCACAGGTTTCCTTCTGAACCTGCCTTCCTTATTTGGAGTGATTTTCATCATCTACCAGACAAAAAGACCTAGGAATGTGCTTCAACACTTTAAGTTGTCAGTGTGGCAGGGAGAGATTTTAATAGCACTAATTCAAAAGAAGAAGTAACGCTATCTGTTGCCAAACTGCAGAAGGTAAATGACGTCTGCATCACCTGGCACTGTTTCTTTAACTCAAGATCTTCCATGGCTGAATGTGTGGGGGTGATCTTATTTTTCTGTCTTGAGGCTACTGCCTCTCCATGCCCCTCTCTTCCATGTGAGTTTATTTTCCATTCTGTTAGCTTTTGTTTAGGTAGCTGCAGTAATGGCATTCCCAGGAAGCCTTAGGAAGCACTGGCTTCTCCTTTGGAGTGGCAAAGGAAAAGCTATTTCAAAGCTTAAATCTGATTATGCAGAGCACCCTGCATCTAGGGCAAATTTCCATGAGGCTAAACTTTAAGCACTACCATGTGCATGGCTTCCAATAGCCGAGGAGGGGTACATATTAAACAATCCCATCTTTAATCCTTGATATTAGGTTATTTATTTGTTTTAGGCGATGAGGGATGTTATTTGATCTTTTCATCACTGTCATTTGTCTTGCAGTCTACTCTGCAGATGCGCTGGGAAAAGATTATGTTCCTTCATCTCCCAAATAAGCCTTTTTGTTTGTTTGTCGTGGCTTTTGTACTGCTTTCAAGCCTGAATTTCTGTGTGGGCTTAGGTAATTTTCTGTTTTCCTTGAAGCTAAACAATACAGTAACCCGCTTAAAGGATTCAAGATATGAAAGTAACACCTTCTGCTTGTTCACCGGTTAATTCACAGGGTAATTAGAAGCATGGTACCTAAGTGGACACACCTTTGGCAGATAATAATTTGGTAAGAGGTGAAATTAATGTAAATTGCTGAAGATAAAACCTCTGAACTGTTCTTTGCCTTCATATGTGATGTAGAGATTTTGTTAAACCAATATGCCGATGCATGCACACGCACGTGTGGCTTCCTGAAAGACGCAGGGCTTGAAAAGTAACGTGGGCTTTCTCCTTTGAAAATATTTAATGTTCCCCCTTAGTTTTTATCATTTTAACTCATTAATCCTCCCAACATTTCCCCGAGGAAACAGAATGTTACTACCATTTTAAATGTTGAGAGCTGAGGCAGAGATATTAAGGTTTGGCTTCGTAAGGGAATTTAGTGACTTAAATCCTCTAATTATTATGATATTAGTGGGATTTGGATGCCTGGATGCCTGGGAACCTCTATGATCTGTGCTGAAAATTTTATGGCCAAGAAAACACCAGGAGCCTGGGTCAGGCAGGAAATTGAAGCTGAGACTGCACAGAGATGTTAGGTTAGTGCTGGACCCATTGTGTGAGGTTTCTTTGTGCCGCTTTTCTCCTCTTTAGCTGCTCACCTTCCAGTCCTCACAGACATTCGCTCATATAATGCCTACAAGATGGGGCTGTATGAATAAGATGAGATCTTTTAGTTTGCTGTACATTCAGGGTAGCTCTAGTGCAGCATCTTGATTTGCAAACAAGGGTCCTTAGCAGGTACCTGCCATCCATTAGTGCCAGTAGTGAAGTAAATAAAAGAGATCAAGAAAAGTACATGGAATAAGCTGTGCTACAAATGTCTTCATGTTGATTATTGCTGGGCTCCTGATATTTTTCCAAACAGTTCAGTGAGTGTCCAGTTCTGGTGCTCTCTACAAAAATAAGGTAAGTCATGTGGTTAAATTCTGTTTGCAAAATTTCCTGCTCAGTTTTTTTCCTTATCTCCACAGTCCGTAGCTGAAAGCTGTCCGTCGCATTAGGAGCTCTTACTTCTTTGCTTTGACAAATTCTCACCTTAAAAACGATGCATGTTCCGCAATTCCTTGGTTTTTCACGATAGAAGCGTAAGAAAGATGATATTTTGAATTAGAAATCCCAACTGAAGTATCACCGTTTCATTGTTTACTTAGATTAAGCTAAAAACATTTGTCATTAGGAACGCGAGAGGTAATTTCCTGCCAGAACACCCAAACCTTTGACATTTTTCCTTCAAAAATCCTTAAACGTGTGGAAAAGTATCAAAGCCTTTTCCCTACCATCATCAGCAAAGGTCAATGGTTTCTGGCAGATGCGTATTAGGCCTGACTTAATTATGACTGAGTGCCACTATGTTTTATAACATCTGTTATCCAGTGACTAAAAAGAGTCTATAATTCCATTTTTTTTAAAGGACTAGCAGATGAAAATGACGATTTCGGTTGGGAAATCTGAACTGGCTGAAGAAAAAAAACACCACTTTTTTCCCCTGGAATATTTCTAGTAATTGCTATAATTTTAAAGCAACTCCAACTTTAAAAATTCCCACACGTGGCCTTGACAAGGTCAGCAAGGCCTCAGCAACTTTTATGTTTCCTGCATGATCCCTGCAGGTTAAAGAAAGTGCCTCACTGAAAGGAGGTCAGCCTGCAGAAGAGAAGTTTTCCTATGGCACGGAGGGCAGCTGTTCCTGGGCTGCTATAACCGCTCTCCAAAAAGCCCATTTTCACAACTTCAGCAAAAATCTACCTGTTGGATCATTAAAATGTCAGGTTTCTCAGGTCATATAAGCTGTTTGACAAATAAAGATCCTTACTTGGACTCCAGCATTCAAGAGTAGGGGCTGAATAGGACTGCCCTGCTTGGGCGCAGCTGACAGCCACTGCACATTATGCTGCATCAGATATTATTGACCACAGCGGTACCTCAGCACCTTTTCTGTAGAATAAACAGTAATCAGCCCAGCCGTACTGAACTTCACGAAGTCTATGCTGCTTTTTCAGAAACAAAACTGTTTATGCTAAAGCCAGGGGGTTTATTTTAAGTTGTTTATCTTTTAATTGTAAGATTTTTCATTGCTCTTTTAGGAGACCTGACATTTCAGGTGAAGATACTGCCATGTGAGTGTCTTGTACTAGAAACACATGAGAAGCAAAGCCCAACCGCTCATCAGAACTGTCATGCCTAAGCTAGGGGCGTGCATACCTACAAGTTTTGCAGCTCATGGTGTCCAGACAACACGGACAGGACAGTGAGGGCTGGAGGAAGGTCTGAGCAATGCTTCCAAAGTGTCTGTCTGCTGAATGGGAGTAAGTTGGGACACTAAGGTCAGACCTGGCCGTACATGAATAGATGGCTTAATGCCTTCCTCATCTGAAAAACCAGGGAAATGCTTGGTTAGTGTGTGTTTCAGTTGGTGAAGTCTTCACAGACTTCTGTACCAGGCAGATTGGTGCTGTCAAGACAGTCAGAGATGGTGCAAACCTTGGGGGAATCCTCTCTGCCCCGTAACAGTGGTCAGGTGAGGTGAAATACATCCTCAATTCTGTTCTCTGGCCTGCAAACTAGATGAATGATCTGTTTCCTAAGCCAGGATCCTTTACGAAAGTCACAGGGCTTCTCATCAGCTGAAACAGGTCATTCAGGTTTGGAAATACATACGTTTCAAAATACCAAAGGTTCATTTGGGCTGGGTCTGAATAAACCGTTTGAAAACTTGAATCCCAGAACGTTAGCCTATGTTTGCTTTCTTCTGAGCTTTAAGATAGGAATCCTTAAAAAATCAAATTTTCCCTTACTGGCGTTCCAGGGGAATTTATCTGAGCTATCTTTCTGCATTTCTGAATCACTGTTAAAATTTGTGATTACTGAGATACGTACAGAGAATCCCAATCTTGAAGCAATAATAAGATCTGAGGCTCCACGCGCATTTCAAGTTGTGGGAGATGGAAAGTTTTCTGTTGAATGGAAATCTGTATTTATTACTCAGCAAATCACAAGTAATTTTTCTAAGTGGCAAGTTCAGGAGTTAACAACTAATGGAGTGACAGGTGAGGGAAATTACAGGCTATTTTAGAACTGCTGGACAATTCATCAGTTCTTGCTTCATTTGTCATGTATGTACAAAAGCTGCTATACATTATTTTGCCCACACTGTACTGCACTAGGGTTTTCTAGGTGATGGCTCTGATTATTTCCTTTTCCTGATGGACAAATACTGAGCTGCTATAGTTCGAACAGTTTTTCTTACTCATACAGGTTTTTCAGTGGCTCCAGCTGAAATGCAAAGGAACCATAAAGCTAAAGTGAATGGGGCTTAGTGGAGGAGCTAAAGATGGATGAAGAGGTTAAGATTCACTGCTAAATATAAAGGGCTTTCTTTTATTTTCTGGTTGATCTTAAAGCATCCCAGACTCACAGAATGTTAGGGACTGGGGGGGACCTTGGAAGATGTTCTAGTCCAATCCCCCTGCCAGAGCAGGATCAGCTAGACCAAGTCACACAGGAACATGTCCAGGTGGGTTTTAAACATCTCCAGAGAAGGAGACTCCAGAACCTCCCTGGGCAGCCTGTTCCAGTGCTCTGTCACTCTCACCATGAAGAAGTTTCTGCTAATGTTTATGTGGAACCTCCTAGATTCCAGATTATATCTGTTGCAATAAGAAGCTTATTTGTTAATCATCTGTTGTACAATAATTACTAGTACCTTTTTAAGCATTAAATTTTAATTGATCTTTGCAATTTTAAAAGCCCTGTTTATTGAAATTGAGCCGGACTTGTTAGCAACACAAAAAGCAACGAGGGTGCTGATTACATAGTGGTTTTACCAAAATGTCTTGTGAAAGGGAACTGTCGAAGAGGGAAGACTTCGTGTACTGATTCTGTATCTGTTAGTTTATTCGGTTGTTTATTTCAATAGCACGAGCTGAAAGTTGTTCTCACTGGAAAGATAGGACTCTTAATCCCTGCTGTTTGCACTGGGATACACTATTAGGCACAAACAAAAGCACAAATGTTATGGATGATGACAGTAACAGAAAGGGGGGTGGGAGAATCATTGTGTTGATGCACTATGTATTGTAATGATGCAATTATTTCCATAGTTCTTCATTGTGTTTTTTACCCTTATACCTTGTCTGTACTAAAATTAGACTCTGTGACATTAAGAGGACTACTGAGGCTTGTCTTTGTTTATTTCTCTTGTTTGAGACAAGGAAAGTAGTGAATGTCAGTCCAAAGCTCCTAACTGTAGGAGCTACCTGGTACGATCATTCAGGCAGTGTGAGGGTGCAGACCCTGATTTGCCTTTGTGTGTTGATGAATTCTGGACAAAGGGAAGCATAAGATGAAATACCCACTTAGACAGTGCTGGGGACTTTAAATTGGGTGGCTGTTACTGATTTCTTTCATCTGTTCTTCTGCTTGTTTATGCTTCTGTACATGTCAGATGTTTAGGTTTACTTGGTTGGTTTTAGGTTGGACTGGTCTTTTCCAGCCTCATCATTACTGTGAGACTGTGATTTTTGTTTCTATTGACAGTGTTGACTAGCTGATTTCAGTCTGGCCATTTTTGTTCCAGGATCCTGGTATCTGTGAGTGGGATAAGAGTGAAAGAATACATTATGCTACAGGTGGCATGGGCTATGTATGTCAGGCCTCTATTCTTGGGACCAGGGTTAAAACTGAGGTTGTAGTTTAATTGTGTAACAAGGTGTCAGAAAATATTCCGCAAATAAACAGAACATGGTTAACTCAACACTTTGAATTTATAGAAAGTTTAAATTAGATCCTTAGAATAACATGATTATTGTTAAATTCTAGCCTGAAGCTAAACCGGGGTTCCACTTTGAATGAAGGAGCTCCCAATTGACAGGAACTTGAAAGGTAACTTAATAGGCTGTGCCACTAGAAATATAACAGACTGCTTATTGGGACGTGTGTGAAAAAAGCGAACGTAAAAGAGGTTTCTGATCCAACTGATATGTATTTTACGAATAACATCAGAGACGAGTGAAATCTGTTTTATGGTTCACAAGAAATCAACTGGAGTTTCAGTTTGAGCAGCTCGACATATACAGAGGACTCCCAGCTGAAGCTTTAAAAATAAGCATGTGTTTCCCCAATGACACCGTATTTTTGTTATCTGCATTGTACCCTAGTGACTCTTTTTTAAGTAAGAGACAAAGGTAGCTACAGACAAGCTAAGAGACCATAACATTTCAGTTTAGTTCTGTTTATTCCTATGCCTATGTTTACAGTATTTTGATGTGGTAATGATGTGGTTAAAAAGCAGGGCTGTTGAGTCATTCCAGGGTTGAAAAACATGTAGGATAATGCTGAAATTGAACCTACTGTTTCACTGTCTTACATATTTTGAAGTAGAGATCTATGTACGTGCTCAGTGACATATTTAAGGAGAAGTAGCGAATAGAGTTTAATCTGGCAGTTCTCGTTAAACCTTTAATTTGGTTTTAGCTCTGCTGTTGGTGTATAAGGGTTGTTTCTGTTGATCCAGTACGTTTGGCAGAACATTTGGTATTTGGTAACGTTAGTACGTGTCACGTGAAATAGCAGTAATGCATTCCAGGTTTCAGTGGTCACATCTGATAATTACTCTGCCTATGTGTTTGTACATTTCCTTTGTGATCAGAGGAGATTTTGCTGCCCTGATGCCTATGGGTTAGTATATATGTAGATATCCATAAAAATTATATGTGAAGGTGAAAGGTCTCTCCAGTGTATGAGTCCAGCCTAACTGTTCTATGGCTGATAGGCAAGAGCAGCTCCTTTGATTTAAGAAATGTGCTGTTTCTAATAAAGATATGCCTGAATATCTGTGAATGAAATTTGGTATCAGTGTCTAAACCACAGGTTCTCATCTGGCTTAGCTTTTCTTTTGCAGCTGCCAAAAGAAATTAGTGTGCTCTGGATTATACAATGGCAAAAATTTAATTAAAAAAAAAGAGTAAAGGAACCATTAGAGACATGAACATAAAAATGCCTGCACCTATTTTTACTGGCCTGGAGCATTGAGTTCCTTTTTAAGCTGCTTTTAAGAGGACATTATGAGATGAAATACACCAAAGAAGACATGCACCTATGGTGTGTACTGCACTAAAGCTTGCTTTCTGGTTATGTGAGAAGCCATTGGTATAGAGACATGTGCAGAAATAATCTCTCTAGATCTGTGTGGTCCACCATTATTTATGACATGTTTGCCAGGATGGATTTCATGGCTGATGAAGACACATAAAACCCCAATTTCCAGCTGTATGTCAGCCCAGGATCCCAGCTTTTTTTTTTTTCCCAGTACCGATTTAAATTGCCTCAGCTCAGGTAACACTGGCAAACGTAAATCAGCCTAATGTCCCCATTTTCAATGCAGTTATGCTGACCTGTGATACCTAGGACTATGAATTGTATGGAACTTCACTGTTATTAACATGTTATTAACATGTTTTCCTATGAATTAGGTTAGTTTATGTGATTTTTTTTTTATTCTGAGCATCTAAGTAATTTTCTGCCTTGTTGTAGTCAGAACTTTTTGAAGTGCCAATATCCTTTCTGATAAAACAGACTGAAGCTGATATTTAGGAGATGCAGTAATGTCCAGAGACAGATGTTCGTTTGGATTCAAAGGTACTCGCAGATGCTGTGTGGAGGAGCAGCACACATGATTTGTGAGTATTTCCCTTGACTTAGCAGGTTACATCTTTGTTTTTCTATCAGCTGGCACAAAAGCAAAAGCCAAGCAAGTTGAACAGGAGCTGCAAGTGCAAAATTGTCAGAATTTTCCTGGTATGAGCACAGCTCCTTGTGTTACAGGGGTAAGAAAGACAGGGAGAGGCAGAGTGAGCCTTACACCAGTAATTGCTTCTGTCTTCATGATTCAGTCCAGGCCATCCAGCAGCATAACACTGTATTTCCATCCTCTGCTTTCCCTGGAAGTTGTGCTTGGCATGACTGCCCTCTTAAGAGCATTTGGACAAATAAATAACATCCCTCTTCGTTATTTATTTGCTTTCAAATTTTAATCAGTATTTGTGTAGTCAGTAGTAATTTACTACATTCCTATTCAAGGTAACTGGCATGGTGTTTATATATAATCACCCAGTGAAGCTGTTTTAGTTAAGTACTGGGTTCTAAACACATAAATTTAGCAATTATCACTGGAACAAATTTGAGACTTTGAAGTGAATTACAGAATGAGTTTTCTGTGGCTGAAATTGGAAAAACAAACAAACAAACAAACAAGAGGCTTCATTTGCTCGGCTGAGGAATCTGACTGTGACTCGTACGCACATGCACTGGGTGTTTGATTTTCTGGGTAAACAATGCATAAAGTGTTAGGGAAGCTTAACAAAATGCAGCATTTCCCTTAGCCACATGGAAGTGTGCTGTTTGGGTTGTGAGGTTAGGAAACCTGCCTTTCCCTTTGAATGGTTTTGTTTCCACGCAAACCAGCTAAACCAAATACTGAATCAAGCACTGATAGTACTTTCTCCTTGTTTTGTACCCTCGGCTTAGCAGCTGTGGGTATCTCTGCCTGTGGTCTCTGAGGCTGTTTGTTAAATCTTTCTAAGGCAGCTCGTGAAGGCAAGCCTATTTGCCTGAGCTGGAAGTGATGTGAATGAGTTCTAAGCCTCTCTGCACTGGAGCAGCTCAGGGATATGTCTTTACGCTGTGGTTGGTTAGACCTGGGAATAAAGTGCCAAAGTCAGCAGTTGAAATAAGTAGAGTAAATCAAGTTAAGAGGGAACAGGACAACATTTTGGAAAAGAAGGCAATACCAGGGTAAAACCATTACCTAGTCGTTCAGGGTTAGGATGATGGGATATAAATTGAATGCTATTTCCCAGGTTTGTAAGTGCAGACCCTGGTGGGTGACATCATCACCTGCTGTCTTATCATGCTGCTGTGTGCCTACTTGGGCTACCAGCATGCTGTAGAGCCTACTTTGCTTTGAAATCCAAGAAATTTTATCTGAAAATCTGTTGAGCAGTTTTAAAAGCTTAGGATGGTTCTAGGTTGTCCATGTTGCTGCCGCTCAGTTACATTCATGTACGCATCTGCTGTATAAATCTGCTTCAGGCTTTGCAAGACGCTTGAGCTTGCAGCAGTTTACATACCTGGGTTCCATACAAATTCCTAAGGGAGCATGCATTTTGATGAGAATGTCACTAGTGAGCTTTCCTTGTTCCCAAATGACTTACACTTGCCTACAAATTAGCTAGATTTTAATCAAGGTTAAGCAATCTAGTCTCAATTTACCTGTCTAAAGTCTCACCTTAGGTGTGCAGCCTGTAAAGCATTTAAGTGATGAATATATAACACACGCAGGAAAAGAAGTGTGAGTCTTCACAATCTTTTCAGCCCTCATGATATGAAGATGGGACAGTCCCTGCTGCAACCACACAGTGTGGTACAAGAGCTTAAAGTTCAAATATGAGAATAATTCCTTCTCCAACAGCACTGATGGGAGATGTCAGCACCTAAAGATTTTCTTCAGTGGTCATTTGATGGTCTGGAAGATTTCTTCTTCTCACTTTGGATATAAAAGGGGTTAGAAGCAAGCAGTTCACCACATCACTACTTGCAAATGGACTTGCTCCTTTTCTGGTCCACGGGAGAAAAGAGACTAAAGCTCACCTAAAAAAGACCGAGAACTCAATGAGAGGTCACAAAAGAGTCAAGACAAAACATTTCACAGTTCCAGGAGTAAGCTGGTGGGTTGAAGATTCAAGACCAAAAGAGTTAGAGTAAACTTTTTACATCCTTGTCCTTAGGTTCATTAAGAACACTGGAAAGCCAGGGCCCAGAATGATTTAGTGAGTGAGCAGTGTGATTCAGTGCTTTTACAGAGCTCTGCTCTTCGGCTGTTTTAGAGGGGTTTCAAAACTTCTACCAGTTTGGTTTCGCTTCCTTTAAGAACGGTTGTGTGTTGAACAAAGGAACTGTATTCTATTGTGGGGTTGCCTTTTCCGAATGCCACAATAGACAAGAACAGTAGCACTGCTGTTAAAGGTTTGATGCAATAGGCTGGTGGGGAAACAGGCACTTGTACCCCAAGTGCAGACTGAGACGTCTAATCACGCATTT
Organism: Upupa epops; assembly: GCA_013397515.1. Classification (NCBI taxonomy): domain Eukaryota; kingdom Metazoa; phylum Chordata; class Aves; order Bucerotiformes; family Upupidae; genus Upupa; species Upupa epops. Next base: position 195,519 of record VZRI01010042.1, read on the forward strand.
GAAATGCTGCAAAAACAACAGAACTTACTGAGGTTATCAAAACCACTTGATGCAACGTGTTTCATATCATACATCGCTGGCATTGTGATGGCTCAGAGGTACTGCAGTAGGGTTTACAATACAGCGTCATTAAAATAGGGGCTGTACGAAGGGATTAGTGGTGTGTGTGTTCAAAGTTGTTCAACATCGTTGGAAACATAGCTGAAAGCAAGACTGCCTTCATATAATGTATTGCCAGAACTAACCGCTTTGATTTCTTAAGACTAGATGATGATTGTTTGATCGTTTTATTAAAAAAAAAAAAAGAGTTTCTAGGTGTCAAAGAGTTTCCTTATGTCTAAACAACTGTTATTAACTTCAATTATGGTTGCCAGGTGGAGAACTGTGCAGTTCTTTTACCGTGTTTCAAAATATTTCATTTAGACATTTTGGAAAAACATACATCCCTATTCATAACCCCTGTTACTGCTCTGATTTATAGGTTCTGCTCCACTGTAAATCATTCAAAATGAAAAAATTAAATTTTATGGCATCAAACTTATGTGGCATCGTGCCTGAGCAAAGGGCTGAAGGAATGTGATTTTTATATTGCCAATTACTATTGAACTTGATTTTTTTTTAACAGATGGCTGAGATACACATCGAGAGAAAGGTAAAGTATATTTATTCTTTATTTAGACTTTGAATTAAAAATAAAACACTCTCTTCTATAAATTTTTTTCCAGTTGTTTATAGAACTTTGACTCCTAAGTAATTTTTTTCTCTTAAATTAAACAAATATTTGAAATCGAAACACAGAAAATTTTGGTTCCAGGCCATGCACTTTTATTGCTGTGGATGGTTAAATGTATCATTCATTTAGTTTGACATGCTCTTGGACAAAAAAGGGTTGCAGTGTCAGAAATGGCAAGGCGGGGGTATGAAATCTTACCAATTTTAAGTGGAGATATAATCTTGAAGTACATTAAAGTCTTGGCCTGTTTTCTCTGGGGAGGAAGAGATTTCGGAGGAGGTGATATGATATTACATTAAAAAAAATTTCTGTATTCTTTGCTTTACATATTCCCTGGTACAATTTATCAATGCCAAAGAACGTCACTAATTTGGAAGGATTTCTGGCTGTGAAGTAGTTCTTTCTCTTTGCAGAATTTTCTGCTGCAATTTCTGAGGGTCTCCTGGAAAACATTATGACCTTGTAGACTTAAATGTAATTTTAACTCATGAGACAATGGTTTTAAACTCTTTTTGAGATAAGTAGTCCTTTCAGGACCATGCAACTTAGTAACTGCCGAAGGTATAGTTTTCATATATTTACAGATTTAAAATATCAAAGGATGTGAGTTAAAGACTTGATGCGATGGAAAATTGTCCTAGGGGTGTGGAAATGGGCATCGAGTCATGTCTCGGATGTCCCTTCTGACACAAAGTCTCTTCTAATGAAGTTCACCTTGTTTTAGCTGGGAAATTGGTTCATCACTTCATCTTGGACTTCTCAGCGCAGCCAAACCCCCTAAATGTATGGGTGCATCCTTGGATCTTACAGGCACATGAAAATGTGTCGGGTCCTTTCAGAGGGGGTCTTTACATTTTTATCATTTGACAGACACTGTCTTTATCGTGTAAGAGATCACTAGGGTCTTTGAATACTTTCTACTGAAGAAAAGTAATTAAGAGTATTTAAGAAAACTTGGAGACATTGCTAATATCACAAGTTCCTGGCTAGTACAAAGTGTGACAGCACTTGAATCCTTATGTACCAGTCATGGAAAACTATGCTGTCCATATGGACTGTGGCCACTCTTTCGATCCTGGGGTGTAGTTTTGCTTTAATAAACAACTATACTGAGCACTGCACTAAAAATATTAACAAAATGCATTGGCAAAAGGGAAGAATGGCTAAGCCTTGCCTAAATTTGTAATATAAAATTTAATTTAATTTATCTATTTAATGGACACAAGTATCTGATTTTTAGATACGATTTTTAGATACCAGACACTGGTTTTCTTGCCATGTGCAATTCCTTGTATTACTGATGTTAACAGTGAAATTTATGTCTTTCCTTTTATAGACTGTATGATTTTATCTCATTTTGAGTACCTGTAGATTTATCTGAACTACCTGTTAAAACCCTATCTATAGTATGGGAATGTATGATCTCTGTGTTTCAGGTAGCAAACCCAATAGAATTGTTAATGATACCTCCTTAAAACACAGAATCAACTACATTAAGTACCCTGGGGTTAACATTTTAACTTCCGTTTATTTATGATAAGAATTAAAACAGCCTCTCTTGTTATATTTATAATCATAGAGCTTATTAGATGAAGGAAATTTCTTTTATTGCGAATATGTGATAAAAATTTCTTCATTCTCAATAAATGTTGTTCTTATTTTAAGCAGTTGCTACCCAGTGTTCATCTTTGCAAACACTTCAATCGCACTTTTATATACGCCAATTAAAATAAGAAAGGGCAAGGAATAAAAAGAAGCAAATCAGTCCTGCCCTGGGGAAGGAGAAATGAGTGCTGAAGGGTCTTGAAGTTAAATTCCAATATTGCCTTGTAGGGAACACCTTTGTGTAAGGGACCCAATGCCTCGTACTGCTCCGCATTGCTGTGTTAGCCAGGATGAGCTCTTCTGGATGATAAAAAAGGTAAGAGCTTAATTGTATTGAGATATTGGTTAAAATAAAAACATGGAATGGAGGAAAGGTGAAATTGGATGAGACTCAATGCCCACATACCCCTGACTCCTCTAGTGACCACTCCTTAAAAGCTCTCCCTTTCTGAAAACTAGGTGTAATTCAATGTGGAGTAAGTACCGAATTCCTTACAGGATATAAACTGAAGAGTAATCAAACCCTGTGTTGTCTAGGCAGACATTCATCAAGTCTAAACCCAGAACATGCATAGTTTCAGAGGGAATTATATTGGTAGTCTGCAGAGACTGCAGAGACTGCTGCTATTTCTAGCTTCTGTTGTATGTGTTCACTTTATCTCTGAGAAATGGAAATGTTTTGTGAAGTTTTAAAGTTACGTGGAAGAAGGAGCCAATGGTACACAAGATAAGGACTTGACCTATGACAAGAACTATAACTGCCATAGAGAAACAACTTTGTTCAGAGTAGTGAATATGTTCTTTACAAGTAGAACTGGATTATTATCAAAAAGCACAAATTCTGGCTTCAAGGGTTGTTTTCCAATACAAACGTTGTTGGAAATCTGCCAGCTAACACAACTGCAGCAAAATCAGAAACAAAGAGGTCAAATTGACAGAACTGCATTTAATGTTTAATAATAATGTTCAGCTCTTTGTTATTATTGATTTATTTTTTTAATATCAAAATCCTTCATGTAACAGAAGCTTTTACTTTTTAGTCTATGTTCCTGATGCTATTTTGCTTCCGAGCAATTGGAATAAGTGATGGATGAATGGAGACAAGCCAAAAGATGCATGATTGTATTCACTCACAGCTAGAGGAAGATGGATTTAAATGTTACAGTGCTTCTTGATGTACACATCCATGTGGAAGTATGAAAAGACTTTCGGATTTAGAAGCTTGGAAAGTACAGTGCTATCAACATGGAGAGAGTGTTACATTTCAACATATCTTGGAAATAATTGTCCTTCCTTTCAATGTCCATACCACTGTAAGTCAAAGCATAGTACCAGTCTTCATTATGTGGTTTAATTGCTTCATAAATTCCTTAATTACTATTACTTTTTTGCATGATGGAGACTGGGAAATATCTCTCCTTTGGACGTGACTGTAGATCAACTGATAGAAGATCAATTGTCTTTTCTTACAAAAGCAAAGCAAGTGGAGGTTTATTAGAAATTTAATTTTCCCTTGGGTTGTCATGTAAAGCATTTCTTTTCTACAGAATACTTAAGCCTGGCTGTCTCCATGCTATGATCACTATGTGCTGTTAAAATCACAGACTCACAAAATTACAGAGCAGTGGGTGTTGGAAGGGGCCACGGGAAATCACCTAACCCAACTGCCCTGCTAGAGCAGCTTCATGCAGGGCAGGTTACGCATTATCATGTCCAGAAGGAGGCTCCACAGGATTCCCTCTGAGGGCAGCCTGTTCCCTCAGAGGGCAGTAGTTTCTCCACATTTTAAAATAAAACTTCCTGCATTCCAGTTTGTCCCATTTACCCCATGTCCTGTTGGTGGGCCCTTTCCTTGAACTGGGAAGTCCAGAAATGGGCACAGTACAGTCCCTTGTTAGGGCAGAGTAGATGGGGAGGAGAACCTACTGGCCATGTTCTTCTTAATGCAGCTCACCTCACTGTCCACTCATCTAACCCACACTTCCCAAGCTTCCCTTGGAGGATGTTATGGGAGACTGTCAGAAGCTTTGTTGAAATTGAAGTAGATAACATCCACTGCTCTCCACTCAACTACCCACCCAGTCATGCTGCCAGAGAAGGCCATCAGACTGGCCAAATGTGTTTTCCCCTTAGTGAACCCATGCTGAGTGCTCCTTATAATTTTTTTTTCCCTCAAAATTTTATTGCTGTTCCATGACTTTTCCAGGGCTGGAGGGGAGGCTGACTGGCCTGTAGTTTCATGGATCCTGCCTTGTGCCCTTTTTGAAAACTAAAGTGTTACTGGCTTTCTTCTAGTCCTCAGGAACCTCTCCTGTTCTCCATGTCCTTTGGAAGGTGATGCAAAGTGCCTAGAAGTGACATCTGCCAGTTCCCTTGGCCCTCACCAAAATGCTAAGAAAAGCCTAGGGCAAAACTGCTTCCCTCCACCCACCCACTTTGGAGGACTAAAATATGGTTTGGGAAAGCATAGTCTCTCAGAAATTAACACCCCTCTCAGAAATTAACACCCCCCTTAAATGGCAAGGCCAGCAGAAATCAAAACTAGGATGCTCAGCTGCTAGCCCAGAAAAGATTCCTTGGGCTACGAGTGGTAGAACCCGCAGGTCTCCAACTTGCAAGAAAACAATATGTGGAAGTCCTCTCCCTTTTATGGAGCATCCCTGCACACCCCTGGGGTCAGGTCACTGTCCCGGGGGGCAGATGAGAGAAATTATCTCTATAAAACCAAGTGCTTTTTGTGCATTGTTCTGGTTGGAAAATTACCAAATGTTCTGATAATTGTGGTGTTTTTATGTTGAAAAAGCATTTTATTTTATTTATTTTGGCTTAGTCGGCCAGGGATGGCATCTGTTTTTACTCCTTGGGCGGGGATGGCTCATGAGTGTAGGACATCGTCTGCGGTGATGATAATGCGAATGGGGGCTGCTATTGGGATTACAACTCGGTGGTCGACTTCTAGTAGTCGGAAGTGTCTGTTTGGAAGTTCTGAGGTTGAGATTATGTCAGAGTCGAATGAGAGGTCTTTAAAGTCTGTGTATTCATAGGTTCAGTGTCACTGGTGTCAAATGGCTTTTAGGGTTAGGTCTGCTTNTGGGCGGGGATGGCTCATGAGTGTAGGACATCGTCTGCGGTGATGATAATGCGAATGGGGGCTGCTATTGGGATTACAACTCGGTGGTCGACTTCTAGTAGTCGGAAGTGTCTGTTTGGAAGTTCTGAGGTTGAGATTATGTCAGAGTCGAATGAGAGGTCTTTAAAGTCTGTGTATTCATAGGTTCAGTGTCACTGGTGTCAAATGGCTTTTAGGGTTAGGTCTGCTTCGTCAATTTTGTCTATTATGTATAGGATTTGTAAAGATGGTAGAGCAAGAAGGATTAGGACAATGGCTGGCAGGATTGTTCAGATTAGTTCAACTTCTTGGGCATCGACAGTGTTGGAAGATATTTTTTTCTATGAGTATGAGTGATAGAATATAGAGTACTAGGCTGCAGATTCCTAGGGCAACTATTAGAGCATGGTCGTGGAATTCTACTAACTCTTCTATGATAAGGGAGGAGGCATCTTGGAATCAACACTGGGAGTTGTTGGCCGTGAGGGGTGCACAGGGTTTTCACCTGTTATGCAATCTTGCCAAGGTTGTGTAATTTATTTACTAACACCCCATAAAGAAAGAAGCATGAGTGGTTTAATGCNGACAGTGTTGGAAGATATTTTTTTCTATGAGTATGAGTGATAGAATATAGAGTACTAGGCTGCAGATTCCTAGGGCAACTATTAGAGCATGGTCGTGGAATTCTACTAACTCTTCTATGATAAGGGAGGAGGCATCTTGGAATCAACACTGGGAGTTGTTGGCCGTGAGGGGTGCACAGGGTTTTCACCTGTTATGCAATCTTGCCAAGGTTGTGTAATTTATTTACTAACACCCCATAAAGAAAGAAGCATGAGTGGTTTAATGCGGTTGGCTTGAAACCAGCGTGTGAGGGTTCGACTCCTTCCTTTCTTGTACTTGTACAAAGGCAGGCTTTTCGAAGGTATGGTAGGGTGGTGGGCAACCGTGGATTCATTCGATACTGGTGATGGAGGTAGCTTTCCTAGCAGACCTCCTGTGTCAGTGTCTGGAGTCTCCAGGTGATTAGTATCACAGTCTCACAGTAATGATGAGACTGGAAAAGACCTTAAAGATCATCCAGTCCAACCTAAAACCAACCAAGTAATCCTAAACACCTGACATCTAGCTCCTGCCACTCAGTACTTCAGCCAGCCTAACCTTGAACACCTCCAGAGACGGCGACTCGACCACCTCCGTGGGCAGCCCGTTCCAAAACCAGATCACTCTCTCAGTGAAAAACCTTTTCCTAATGTCAAGTCTAAACCTCCCCTGATGGAACTTAAGACTGTGACCCCTTGTCCTGTCTCCAG
>VZRI01010042.1:203284-340482 GCA_013397515.1 Upupa epops
TTAGAGCATGGTCGTGGAATTCTACTAACTCTTCTATGATAAGGGAGGAGGCATCTTGGAATCAACGCTGGGAGTTGTTGGCCGTGAGGGGTGCACAGGGTTTTCACCTGTTACGCAATCTTGCCAAGGTTGTGTAATTTATTTACTAACACCCCATAAAGAAAGAAGCATGAGTGGTTTAATGCGGTTGGCTTGAAACCAGCGTGTGAGGGTTCGACTCCTTCCTTTCTTGTACTTGTACAAAGGCAGGCTTTTCGAAGGTATGGTAGGGTGGTGGGCAACCGTGGATTCATTCGATACTGGTGATGGAGGTAGCTTTCCTAGCAGACCTCCTGTGTCAGTGTCTGGAGTCTCCAGGTCATTAGTATCACAGTCTCACAGTAATGATGAGACTGGAAAAGACCTTAAAGATCATCCAGTCCAACCTAAAACCAACCAAGTAACCCTAAACACCTGACATCTAGCTCCTGCCACTCAGTACTTCAGCCAGCCTAACCTTGAACACCTCCAGAGACGGAGACTCGACCACCTCCGTGGGCAGCCCGTTCCAAAACCGGATCACTCTGTCAGTGAAAAACCTCTTCCTGATGTCAAGTCTAAACCTCCCCCAATGGATGGAGCTTAAGACTGTGACCCCTTGTCCTGTCTCCAGTGTCCAGGGAGAAAAGACCGACCCCCACCTGACTACAACCACCTCTTAGGTAGTTCTAGACAGTGATCAGGTCACCCCTGAGCCTCCTCCTCTCCAGGCTAAACAGACCCAGCTCCATCAGCCTCTCCTCGTAAGGCTGACCTTCCAGCTCCTTTACGATTCTAGTTGCCCTTGTCTGGACTTGTTCCAGCACCTCGACATCCTTCCTAAAAGACAGAGCCCTAAAAGGAAGATACTTCCTCCTTCTTTTTCCCTTTCATCTCATTGCCATCTATGCCTTGTCTCCTGGTCCTGTTGCGACACATCTTCACAGACAGGGAGCTCCTCTAGGAGAGGGTTCAATAAACTGTTGTCTTTCTAGAAAAGTTGCTTCATTGCCTGTTGAACTCTTGGTGAGAGCTGGTTGTTGTGCTAGAATTGCAGACACCAACCCAAACTGATTTGGACCCTCTCCTTAAATCACTACATGCACCAGAGCACAAACACCTGAGGATTTGGCCAATTTTCAAACCGTGACAGTTGTGAAAGCCGTTGATGAGTTAGGTTTCACTTTAATGTGCTTATTTATGTTCAAAACTGGTTTTAGAGAGGAAAGTGCACATCGCTCCTACAAAACTTTTCATCCCAACAGTGGGAAACCAGGTTGGAAACAAGAGTAAGGTTTAATGGAAAGACCATTCTCCCAGGGGAAAATAAGGACGTGGAAAAGAATTTTAAATGCAGACAAATCAACTTTTTGGAGTGGTCCTTTAATAAATAGATGGAAAAATTATCTGCACAAAACAGTAATTATATTCCCAGTCTGCAGCCAGGAGAATGGTTAGCTATTATGGAGTTTGGAAGAATAAGCACCTTTGGTGCTATAGCAGTGAAAAAATGTGTTTTAAAAAAACTGAAGAATACATGGAAAGCTTTTTTGATATCTAGGGAACTAGAAATAATACACCTGCGAGCATAATGAATGCCATAATGTTGGCACTGGATGGGGCATTGAGCAATTTGTACCACAGTTGTAGGGTCTTTCTTGCTATTGATTTGAAATTAAATAAACATTACTTCCCAAACCCTTGTTGTATTTCTGGCTCCTACTCATTGTTCACCAGCTCTTTTCCTTTGTGTTTTGTCTTTGCCAGCTCTTTTCTGTTTCTTTTATGTTTCTTGTCCATTCTCTTAGCTGTTTTCCTGGCTATGCTTCATCTCCTTATGTTACCTCCAAAAAGCCCAAAGAAAAGCCAAGTGCCTCACGTCCCGACCTACAAGAGCAGTAAAGCAGGAATGTGCTTTGCTTGACTGATGGGTTCTCTTTAAAAACATACTAGGTAGTAAATACTGGCTTGTAAGAGATTGATGGGTCATCTGAATAGCAAGGGGGTTTTTGCTAATAAGTTTTATATATTAGAAGGTTGTGTTTTTAAAACTCTGAACTAAAAATCCCCAGACATACAAAAACACCTTGCTTTCTCCTCTATGAAATCTGTATTTTGGACTCTCTCTTGCTCTGATCCCTTCCTATTGTAGCTGCAAGAATTTGCCTGTTTAGTTTTGACACAGACTTTGTCTTCTATTTCTAGTTTCAGTCCAACAGCAATGTTTGTCTCAATCCTCGAGTCTCAATACCAACTGCATTCCATCCGGATGATTCCCTGTGTCTGCAGCGTTTGCAAGGCCCTGTGCCCCAGTGGGAAGTTTGCACAGCACTGCTACCACACATCCAGTGTGAAAGTATCTCCTTCTCTGATGGTCACTGCAGTGAATCAGTGCCTATTGACAGGGCCCATCCAAGCGGAGTATGTACTCGGTAAACCTAGAATCCAACAAGATGCAAGGCTGACAACTGCTAGTTATAGTAACTGAATTGCAGTGCCTAACCTGTCAGATGTAAAGATAGCAGTAGTACAAGTAGGTCAACTGTCTTGACCTCTTCAAAGAAAGGAGATTTGAATCTGAATTTCGTCTTTTTCAGGTGACCGTCTCCGCCATTGGATACGGGAGGGGAAAGGAGGCAGATATCATTTCTTTAAAAGTATTTTTGAAAAGAAACAAAATCAGACAAAAGGTTTTGTTTTACTGAGCAGTGCAAAAAGAACTTAACAAAAGAATTTCAATAATTTCTTGTTACTGATATTATCACAGTAATGATGAGGTTGGAAAAGACCTTAAAGATCATCCAGACCAACCTATATCCAACTAAACCAAGTAAACCTAACATCTGGCATCTAGATCATGCCACTCAGCACTTCATTTGGGCCACTAGGCCAAGAGAAAGCATTCTGTAGGTATGAAACATCCAAGTGTGACTCTTACATATTCGAATGCCTGTGAAGTTGACAGCTACATTTGAGGGCTCTGTGCTCTGAGAGTGCCCTGAGCTGCTGTGCAGTCTGGAGCTGGTAAGGCTGCATGCTGCTGCTTTGATTTTCTGAAACCCGAGGCCACGTCATTCGCAAGCATGCTGTCAACGAAGCAGCGATGCCTAGGCAGTCGCCTCATAGGCACATGCCCCATGAGGATGGCTTTAAGCACTGTCTGTCTAGAGCACATGGTATTACTGAGTCAAAACGTGGGTTTCTAGGTCTTTTGCTGCACAGTGTAGTTATTGCAGTCAACAGATAGGAAATGAGGGATGAGAATCCTGCTGTATTAGGCTGGTAAATCCCAGTGCTGTGATACAAAAGAAAAACAACGTTCTTGTTATTTCTGGAGGATGGCGGAGCTGACCATTCCCTGAGACACAATGGAACTTTTCAGTTATTAATGCTTCCTAAACTCATTGAAAGTAGTATTCAAACCCATGAAAGATTGCACTGTGGTCTGCATTTACCAAACAATGTTCTGAGGGTAAAGTCAAGGACACTAGTTCTTTAATTCTTAATTTTAAAAAAAGGTTAAAAGGATTCGGTTAAAGCTGTTTAATATCTACTTGGGTAAATCAAGTGAATGAGAATGAAATAATGAGAAGAAAAGCATTCATCTCTGTTTTAAACCCCAAAGTTCACACAGCTGTAGGCTAGGAGAAGGAACAGTAGATAGAAGAGTTAAATATACAAAGAATTATATTCTTGCCACTATCAGAGATTAAATAAGAACTTGTATGTAGATTCCTTAAGGGGAAAACAGAGAACTAACAGCTGGCATAAAACCAAAATCATAGGGTTATCTACACGGGTACATTCTATTTTGCACCAGTCTTGCGAAGCACATGAGGTTCCAGTGGAGGTTATGGAGAGGAAAATTAGCAAGTCATTAAGGAAATGACTGGTGATCAGTTCATGATATACTGCCAACATCAGCTTATTTGCATTGCTGAATGTTGAAACAGGATGCTACCTGCAGCCTACATGGAGGAAAAGGGATCTCCTTGTAGGCTGCAGTGCTGCTCTGACTGTCATTGTTAGTGGAAAATGGAGATAAATAAGGGAGATAAACCATAAGTATGTCAGGAAACGACAATCCAAGGTGAACTAGATTTATGATCCATTAAAATATGAGAAAGAATAAAAACAGCCTTAGTCATTGCTCTCAAGAAAGCCTTAGCAGGAGCCTGAGCAATTAGTGCTTAGGCGGCTTTCTTTGGCTCCCTGCTTTGGCCATGGTTGTTTTGTGGTGGTTTCTGCACCTTTTTTTGAGGCCAAATGAGACTGTGGAGAGATTGGCTGAATCAGAAAGAAAAGAAAAGAAAGAAATGTATGCAAGTTCTGAACCTGACAGACTTATAAAAGAAAAAGGTGACCACTGCAGAGCCTGACACTGTCGTGAAGGTGCGTGCGGAGAGTATCATTTAGCAATGGCCCCTCTCCTTCAGACTGCTTATGTGCTCCTCCTCCACCTGGGAATTAATTGTAGCAGTGCCTCACATAAGGATATCTCTACCAACAAAGCCTCCAAAGTGTACCCTGAAAGAAAATGCCTGGTAAAATGGGCAACATCTACCGGACATCACACGGATTAAAGGTGTGGAGGACCAACACAAAACATGACATCATTTACATAAACGGGCCCGTTTCAGGTCACACAAACTGCCTAGTGAAGGTCAAAGACAGCAGTTTGCCTACTTACAAGGACTTCAATAAAAACCCTCCATTCCCTATGTTCTTTGCGGATGGAGATGAACTACTGGAAGACCTGTATGATGAGGAGGTGTTCCAGTTCACAGAATCCTCTGTCACATACAAATCATGTTCCTCTGGAATACCCTTCTTCATGTATCTCACAGTATTTGTCCCAGGATTTGATTTGTGGAAGGGGCCAGTGCATTCTCTTGCAGGGTTGGATCCTTCGGCCTGTAGCACCAGTAAGTGGACATAAGTGAGAATTTACTGGAATTATTATGCTCATAGGAGAAACTTGGCTCATGGCAGGGGGGTGTGAATTTGTCCCACTTGCCTTGATGCATAGTATTAGTAATGATGACCTCGTTAATTTCTGTTCATTACTCTTCCACTTATTAAACAGGGACTATATATGAGCTGTCTCCAGGATCTAGGTCATGCCAGGTACCGCAGCTTCTCCATGAATGTTCCCACAATTGAAAGGTAAAGGTAGCCAAGTAACCTTTTGATCCGTTATGTCAGCTTGTGACAGGCTGCTCTCTCTGCAGAATCTTTTTGGGATTTCTGTCACTCGGCCCTGCGGTCTCAGAGTTCCTTACGATTCCTTCATGGTGTCAGATGCTTTTTCTGCACCAGTCCAGTTGGCTGTAACTTTTCTTTTCCTGGAGTTAGCATATTTCTGCACCCATATAACTGTTCCCCTTGTGTCCTATGGAGTCTTTTCTAGTAACTGTGTCTCAGAATTTTAACGTCCAGGTCTGTTTCCTGATTTCGGTAAGTCTCAACCAGTTATATCATATTTCCCCTTACATACACCGAGTGCAGTTTCAGGTCTGTTTTGGAATTGCCTTTAGGACTGCCTAAACTTCTCTGATGTGAGATACTGTCACTGCTCTTGTGTTTCTGCAAATGTTCCCTGATGAGTTTTGTTAGCATCGTCTCCACCGTTCGTGCTCTTCTGGCTTATGGAGAGAGCACAGAGGCATCCTCTCAATCAATGTCCTTGTAAGGTGCTTGGCTCACTGGCCAAAAGGAGCCACAAAATGTGCTTGAAAGCTTGAGTCTGGCCAGATGTCTTGGTGAGTGAGCAGCACGTACAGTCAAAAGGGTTACTGGCTAGCATGCATATATTTAGCAGAAACCCCCCACATTTTAAGACAGCCTATGGGAAAGCCGTCCCAATTACTTCCATGAGGTTGTACTTTTAGGCCACCAAGGAAATAGCAGTGTGTTTTGTTCAGCTCTGGGGTTCATGGACAGAAATATCGTTCCCGTAGGGCTGATAGGAAAAAGAGTACACACACCTGGTCACACCTGCTGCCACACTGCTCTATGATCCCTTGGAGTGGAGCATGGAATGACTGCATGGCACCAAGCTATGCCAAATTTATGCTTGCCTTTACCACATGGCTTCTGCATGATCGGTGGCCTCCCGAGAATGTGTCTCTTGTGGCTGAAAGAAAAAAGCATGCTGCCAAAGAAAATATAGTAATACCCTGAGTGGGTATGAATAGCCTGAGAAAGACATGCTGAGCCTTCTGCCCTTGCAAAGTTTGCTCAGTTCAACAGGGAACTTTCCCTATTGTTACCTTCACAAGTCGACACAGCTACAAGCTCTAGATTTGTTTCGCTCTTAATTGCACTAAAAAAATCCTCTACTGGGGAGGAAGAGCCAGGGTTTTCTCTTTCATCTGAGAAAATAGTGCCAGGATGCTAAACACAGTTGTGGCCCCTGTACTGTGCTCCCTGCTGTGCTGCTCTGGCCTGGGAGGTAGGCAAAACTTCAGGTGGTTTCCTTCTAGAAAGGGCTGATATTCATTGTAGTGGGGTGTTCTCTCAAGTGCCGAGGGAATAACCAAAACCACACCAAGAACACCTTAACATTTAGCTAGTGACTCTTTTTGAGTTGTGGAAGTCATGCAGGAACGTCTCAGCTGCTTTGGCCCATACCTTTCAGCTTTGATGCACGTTCTTGCTTGGTCTTATTTTCAAAACCAGCATGGGGTCATCAATATCCTTTGGAACATCTAATAGACTGTATCTTAATTTTCTGGGATCATTGTAGGGATGTTCTTTTCATTTCTTATGGTTATCAATCATGACTGGATGTTGGCAAGCATTTGCTTTACTGACATGGCTAAACCCGTATAGCTTTTCAAACTTACAGTGTAATTGTGGAAGTCACAAATGCAGCTCATTGTGCTCTATTAGCGAAAGAATTTCACAGCTAAGCATTTTTGCACTTTCCTAGTGAAGAAACTTGTAGGTGTTGAAATTCGTTAGAGAAAGTCCAGGTACACAATCATTATTGCAGTGCATGGCAGCATCAATCTCTCTTTTAATTGCTGTTATTCAAGGTCTTTTTTAAACTGCCTCTTAATGCCAAACTGTTTTCCAGAGATATTGACAAGTGGAAGTAATATTATTTAAGGTCATAACTTCTGTCAAAATGAATTCCATATGTTTTAACTCTAGATTCATTTATGTCAAGGGAACGGTCTCATCCTGCAAGCCTTGGGTACCGAGTATAGGCTCATTTCCGATGGGGCATTCGGGTGGTCGAGTGATACAAAGCCTGGAACTTAAAGGAGTTAGGAACACAAAGCCTCGGAACGAACACTATGGTCAGTAAGGGTTAAAGCATCTTTTAATGGTTTCTGGCCTAATGTTTTCCTTCAGTCTATGGAAGCCATCGGTAATACTCAAAATAAATCATATTCACAGGTTCCCCAAAAGCGGTTACATTACACCATCACTTAAGAAAGCCCCTGGGTGCATGCGTCTGCATTATGCTCTCTATCAATGCAAAAAAGACAGCGAGCAAGACTAAAAAAGCTATACTTCTTATTTTGCCAATGAATCTGTTGCACTTTGCAATGTTTAAGTGGGCTTATACAACATAAACATTTGGGACATTTAACATATCAAGCTCAAATAAAAATGACACGCAGATCATTCACTTCTGAAGCTGCCTTGTGTTCAGTTATTGGAACACTCCATCCCTGTGGTTTCCGAAATATTATAAGTATATATTCCAGATTAAACTTTCTATTTTCCTCAAGGTAGTGTTGCTTTTCAGCCCTCAATACCTTGGTTTTTGCCTAAAGAATCAGGTCCTATCAGCAAAATCAAAGGCGATTACACAGCTCAGTAGTCATTTAGGATTTCTGTGGCTCAATTAAGCATGTATAGCATGCCACAGCCACTGAGACTCTGTTTATTCAGTGAAAGTGCTCTGTAATTTATTTAAAATAATCCATCTTTAACAAATAAAGAGGCCATTGACTGGCCATCGCTGCAGGCATCCATTTAAATGCTGCCTTCTTGATGGTCTGTTTTGCTGGTTTAAGTTAAATACCTGACAAAAGTGATTCAGTTTTTTGGCAATAAGATTTGTATGCATGATGTTTATTTTCTTTTACACCGGTAGTCAGTTAGAACCTCTTTGTAGCAGAGCGACCATTGCAAATGATTAATGCTATTCACTCTGATAATAGTAGATCATGACTGTCATCTTGCTGCATGCATGTGTGAATGTATGAGTGTGCGTGTGTGAGCCAATGTGTACGCACACGCGTGTTCGAGACTGCTCAGGAATTGTGTCCTGGTGACACTTTGCTACTCAGGTTAGCGGAATTGTATATACATCTATTGAAAACGAGAATAGGTGACTACAGTCAGTGAATAAACTCTTTTCTTTCCCAGTGTGCAGCCTGCTTATTTTCCTCTTTTCCTACTTGGCTGTTTCAGAAATGAGTCATTCATCCAAGCAACCCCAGAAAGCTGCTGTAAGGACATGCCAGTACCAGAGGATCTTCCCTGAGCATCAAAGATCATAGTATAAGGTCCTGGTAAGTGCCATTACTTGCTGCATGGGAACATGACCAACTCAGAAGAAGCTTTTTCTCTGTAACACGAAACAGCCATTAAAAGCCGTCTTGGGAATAGAGCAAAGTATAGCACTAAGTTTCCAGTGGAAAGGCAATAGAGAAGGCTATTGGTTAAAGGACTGCTTCTTAGGGTTAAGGATAAATAAAACTCCGGTAGCCACAATGGCTCCTCCTGTCCAGCAGCCACACAGTATAGCTGTGTCTTGTCCTCTTTTCAGACTTAAAAAACAACTCACCAAGAACAACGCCAACCTTAGAGGAGGTAAAACTAAGCTGTTTGTGTTATTCAATAATGGCTTTTTAATGGTAGTCAAACAGAATCGTGGACAGCACTCAATATTTCTTTATGTAAGCATCTGAAGAGAACATGTCACATGTTCACATAAGAAGTTCCAAGCCAGAGCAGCACATTTAGGTTGTCATATTTTGACGTGGAGCTCTGTGGTACCTACAGATGAAAATGGAGCTAGCTGATTTCTCATTTCAGCTATACAGGACAATCTACTTCGTACCTGTGTACCTGGAAATAAGACAAAGCAATAGAGTGTCCGTCTAGCATACTAATTTGCTCTTAGTGGTAATAGTGAATTATACTGGAGTTATGGAAGAGTAGAGGAAAAACTACCTTACAGCTTTGGAGATGGACTGCATAAAGTTTCTGTAAGGCATCCCAACTGACCTTTAGGTCAGAGGTTTGTCATGTCTTTCAAAACAGTTTACTAAACTTTTGATATTCTGTGCTGCATCCACATGCAGTTGTGGAAATGGTCATATTTTGACATCAGATCAAAAAGCACGGCAACACCACAAGCCTAAGCCCTAGCTACTCAGTTAGGATGCATAACCGTTCTGAGGATTGTGAGGAAGTCGTGTCTGATAAAGCTGAGGCATTGGGATTCTGTTGTTTTTTGGAGTAGTTAGTAGAGAAACAATCACAGATTTGGCACTTGTGAGGCTGCACCTTGAGTACTGTGTTTGGGTTTGGGCCCTGCTCTGCCAGAAAGATGTTGAGGTGTTGGAGTGAGTCTGTAGAAGAGCAGCATAACTGCTGAAGGATCTAGAAAACAAGATCTATGAGAAATGGCTCAGGGGACTGGTGGTGTTTACCTGAGCTCGAGGGGTGACTTTATTTGAAAGGAGTTAATAGCGAGGTGTCGGTCTCTTTGCCCAGTTAACACATGAGAGGACCAGAGGAAATCGCTTCAAGTTTCACCAGGGGATGGTTAGGTTGAATATTGGGAAACATTTATTCACTGAAAGGAGTATTGAGCAGGCTGCCCAGGGAACTGGTTGAGTTACCACCCCAGAAGAATTTAAAGGGTATGTAGGCATGGTGCCTAGGGACATAGCTCACTGGTGGCCTTGACAGTGTTATGTTTATAGTTGGACTCAATGATCTTAAGGGACTTTTTCACCCTAAATGATTCTATGATTCTATAACTCTGTAACTCAACGATTTTATGAAATACCTGAGAATTAAATTTCCACCTTGTTAACAGACACAGCAAATATGCAACACGAGACATGGAGGGAAGGGGTGGCCTGAATTCCGGACTTGCTGTAACATGAAGGTGTCTTCCTCAGTGTTGCAAATAGGTATCTGGTCCTCATCTCAGCATCTTCTAAAAACTAAAATAAAGCAGATGCAGTCTTCTTTCTCTTGAAGTACAATGGTAATGCCTGCTAGGGCATTCTCTTCGAAATATGTTAGCCTGTGTCCAGTGCTCACCTTCACCTTGGAAGATACTAACCCAAGTTTTCTTTCCCACCTCCAGAAGGATGTCCTGATCAGGAGGAGCATATGGATGGGATATGATTCCTGACCAAACTGAAGTGGGAAGCAGCCATGCAGCTCTTCATGTTTTCTCCAGGGTTTAGCACAAGGAGAAACTGAGGTACCAGGTAGTGGATTCATTACTTAAGGTCATACAAGGCAATGGGGAAAAAATGTTGGGGGGGGGGGAGGGAAAAGTGACCTAAGTCCAAGCCCGCTGTCCAGTGTGTGGGATGACATTGCTACCCTGAATAGGGTATTTGTTTGAATGATGAAATGCAGCACCCTGAGAAAAGGTAAGAAGACATTAAGAACACAGATTTCCTTTGCACTTATAATTCAGAATGTTGCTTTTCATTCATAGTGGTGCAAATATATTACCTTGGTGAGAAACCAGGGAGAACAGGGACCACAGAGAAGGAGCAAGCCTGTGGGTATATGTGGGGAAGAGAAATTATGCTGTATGCGGCATTGGAGGGCTTCCAAGTATTTTTATTCATTATTACTATTTTTATGTGAAAACCAGCCTTCCAGGCCTGGCTGGTTTGCTTTTGGGCAGAGATTTTGTCAAGTTCTAGTCCGAACACACGCTTGACTCTACACGTGTGCGTGTGTGTGCAGGGTGCTCGTATGAGGTCCACAATCTGCAGCTTTTTATCTGCTACTGGTCACCTTTACCTCTTCCCCCCTCTCTTGTCAGTCGAACCAGTTAGTAATATGACATTTGACTTCCAAACTTAAGGGTGTTTTTAGAAGAGAAGTAATCAGATAGACCATTTTTATTGAAACACGTGTAAAAATACCGAACTAAGTGATTAAAGGATGTTTTAAAACTGAAAGAGGTTTTTTATATGAAAATAGGAAAACTTGTTTTATGACATCAGCTAGAGTAAAAGTGCTGATTGTAAAAAAATTGTGAACATTTCATTTGGCTTTACAGTACTCAGAAGAAAAGCAACGATAAATGTTCCTGTGACACAGTAAACATATTTAATTGAACAGAAAATATTATTGACAGACCTTTTCAAAATTATTTCTAAAACCATTGTGAATAAACACATTAATTACTACCATCTCCCAGGAAAAAACACTTGCTCCTGTATGTAGATTGGTGGTTTTAATTTGCTGGATGTTACTTGCTTATCAGTTAGTGACATCATATTAGTCCCGTAATAGGATTTCAGAGGTATTTAAACTTTCCTGGTAGCAAACCATAGTCATATACTATGTTTTGCAGGACATGAAATGCTTTAGAAGAAGAGGAGGTAAATGTTATGTTTTCCAGGGAGAGAAGGAAATCTTTTGTTTGTCATATTTTTGAAGCAAAAAAGCCCCAAACCAGTGGAGAAGTTCTTCCCCAGACAGGTAGATTTGACCTTGAATTTGAGCTCTGGTTTATTGTTGTGTTGATGTTAATATCAAGTGGATTTGAGTCATCACATCACTCTAACCAGTCCCCCCGACTGACTCTGAAAGTGTAACTTTTGGTTAAATAAGTTCTCAATAACTGAGTAAAAGCTTGATGGTTACTGTTGTGTGTGTGCATGTGTGATGAGAGTGGAATAAACATAACATTGTGTAGTTCCAGAAAGTGTGGTCTAAACGCAATAGAGAATGAAAACCTGTGGCTTCCTTTCTGATGGACTGGGGTGCTTTGAGTGAAGGGCTCCTCAGATCTGCCTGAGGGAGGAGAGGTTGGTGGAAATGAATTGGAATCTGCTGTGGTCATGGCTTGTGGCATGAAAACCCTACACATTTAGGACTCTACTCTTACCAAGTACTAATTGCTCCAGTCAGGCTTCACATATGCCAAGCAATGGCACAGGGGTCTCTCTTAGCATAGGAACCTTCTCATATGAGTAAGGCATAGTGCTGAGGACCTCTATCTGGTGAAGATATGCTCTCCCAACTTCTTGCTGCCTTCCAGGCAGTTTGGTGAGAAACTGTGTGGCAAAGCAGCTGAGAAACAGTGGGAATGCACGTCAGGAGCTAATTTCAATAATTAAATAAACTTACAACAGAACTGCTGTAATGATTGTGGAGTTCCTGTGTCAGGTCTCCATGCAAAACATAGCGATATAAGGAGTGCACAATTCATCTTCATAGAACAATCTCTAAAGCACTTTCTTCTGCAGCAGCCCACAAAGACAGAGCTGGGTTTTTTGCATTGCCGAAAGGCAGTATAGATCCCTGGTGTTTAGCCTTATGAATTAGTTTGCTGTGGCTTCTACAGAGCTTCTGACAGAGGCACCTGGAGTGCAACACTCAGATGGAGCCATTCAGATATACACAATGCAAAGGAAAAGGGAGTGGGAAGGAAAAAGGAGGCAATTTCTACTATCATTAACTTTTTCCCAGTATTTGCAAACTAGACGTGCTTTTCAAAATATTTAGGGAAGGGCTGATTTGTGAAGCAAGTAGCTCAAAGTCTAACGGTTTGATTACCCACATGTTTCTTCTGAAAACAAAGCCTATCTCATATAGAGGGAGACTGGAATAAATTACCTTAATTCCATCAATAACTTCAGAGGAGGATCTGTCCCAATATGTATGTCCACATCTTCTGGGAAGTCATTTGAGACACTTCGGTAGGGAAGTTTGAGATGGTCTTGCAAAATAGTACATGCCAATTATCCATGTGCATATATTATGCCAATTATTCTAGGCACATGTAATTATCCAAGAGTGATATTACTTTTAGAAAGAATTCAAATGGTGGGGAGTTCTTGGGTTTTTCAACTGTAAATATCTTCATTGTGGGAAGGTGAGACACACTGCATTTGTGCTTGCTCTTTGCTCTAAATAACAATGGTTAAAGCAACACTAAAAGTGTGCCAAGAAAACGGGTCGTTGACTTAAATCGTACCTTAAACTAAACTGTCACCAGTGAGTGGCTTAGGGCTCCTCATAAAGTGTTGTTTTGGAAGGAAGGGCAATTTCTTTCCCTTTCTCAAAACCTTACTGCCAGCCATCTGTTGATAATTATTGTCCATTCTCTGCTGAGAACTTGTGATATTTAATATTTCCTCACCACTTGAACAAATAACCGATAATAACTGCAAGGTACTTGACCACAGGAGTAGAAAGGCATACAGCATGAAGGAGTCAGTGTGCACCTTGTTTTTTGAACACAACTCAGATTTCTTTTTGTGATAAAGATACATCTACCTTCTTGAGGACTTGAAAAACGGGGGTGAGCTGTACGATGTCTCTGAGAAATAACTAGTAGCAGAAATCTTAAAAATAGTTCATTCCTGTTTGCATTTCTTGCTATTTTTAGTTTACGTTATCCTCTCTCATAGAAGATGCTGGGTATCTTCAAGACTGGGTATGTATATATACGCAAACATACACCCAATGCCGAGTATACACATTCAATGCTTGTGTGTTGAATGGTTGGGACAGGTGAGCTGAAGACAGTGCGATATTTAGCCTCGTAAATTTTCAATAATTTGATAGTTATCTTGAGCTCTACACAGTAGGAGTGATGGAGAGCAAAGACTATCACACCTTGTTCTGAACTCACATAAGAACAAACCTGGAAATGCTGGTTTGTCTGTCTGTCTTTCTCATCAGGCCTTAACCATTACAATATATGTTATATGCTTCTTTACTTTTTGGGTTCACTTTCCTTGCAAGGATTCATTAGGTACAAACTGCAAAGATGCTGAAGTTTGTAGGAAGACTTGGTTGCAGCTACCCCAATCTCTAAGCTGTTTTCCTGAGCAGCTGCTCCGGAGCCCTTCCCTGCTCACACTTACCTCCACTGCCTGCATGTAGACTGATCTCCCAGACCCTATGTACAGATGGTAGAGCAAAAAAACACAAAATAAATCACTGGAATGCTGATTTTTAATCCTTAGTTTAGTATGCATTCCATATAGTTGCCAGGTGCTAGTACTAAACCCCCTCTCCCCAATAAACCTTTAAATTTTATGGGTGTTTCATTATCAAATTGAAAATAAAACCGCTGGGCAGGAAATAGTAATTCTTAAAGGTTCATGCAAAATCAATTTTATTTTCCCTTGACAATGAAAAAAAAGAACAAGAGGTCCCCGATCCAGGGTGAATTTCTTAACAGGTACAACATTACAGCTCTTTTTGAAAGATATTCATCGAATAGTGCGGTTCTTGAAAGCTGTTTGTAGCGCTGAATATTCACTTTCCAGTTATAATTCTTTCTCTTAATGCTTTAAAAAGACTAACAAACCCCACAGAGCCATCGAAACCCTAAAGCTTGCTATTGGGCACAGACAGCGTAACTGCTTGTGTAGCTCTTTTCCTTGATGCTTCCTACTGCATTCTGAAGAACATTACAACACAATAACTGGGATAAGACAGGGGGATGGTGAGAAAACGTGACCGACCAGCTTCAGTCCATATCACTGTTCCTTTTTGCTGTTGGAATGTCACAAATATTGCCAGCTGCTGCTGTGGTGTACTCTATTACATAAATATTTGTGTAAATTCACACTGTGAATATATGAAGTGGAGAGGAGAGTTTCCCCAAGTGCTGGTTTCTTCTTTAATGCAGCAACAGCACAGTACGTACGGACTGAACTTCCTTGTCCACACTGTTCAGCATCACCTTGAGCTCTCAGTTCTCTTTATTCCTCCTTTATAACTGGTTTACTTACCAAAACCATCCCTCTTGCAACACAGCAATTCCCAACTAAGTGTTCTGAGCCAGCACTATAGAATTTCAACTAGTTTTTTTTAAATGAGCTGCTCATCTGGAGGCCTTTCAGTGCCCTGCTGACTTTCTAAGATTAATTAGCACGCTGTGCAAAATGCGAAGAAACTGCACGTTTTCCCATCTGTGGCATCTCTCAGCCCTCAGGAAGAAAGAGCTTGCATCTGGGGAATTTTTAATGCTCTACGCTGCTCTTCTTGTAGCAAAGAGAAGTATTTTTTCCTGCTGCCAATCTACTAGTGGGACTTTGCATTCAGTGACTCGGTTACGGCTGTACATACAGTGGATCTGTCCCTTTGCCCCAGGACTAACGTTAGTGCATGTTAGGTATTGATGCAGTAACCCAAGTTTTTCCTCTGTTGTATAAACATTGCTGTAGCCATGGTAGTTAAGGATGTTAGAAAAGCGTGGCACAGAGAGAAGAAATATTGGCATAAAAAAGACGTCACCTTTTCCTGCAAACTCTGTCAAAGCTGATAGAGACAAGTACTCTCATTAGATCATTTCGATGTGTTGTTGAGTGCAGTTGGATTTGCCATAGAAGAAGAAGAAGGAAAAAAAAAGCCACGAGCCCAGAATCCAGGTTTCCCTCATGAGAAACAATAATTAAGTAGACCTGTATTGTCTTTATAGCGTTACTTTTCACTTGGCATTGGCCTGGTGGGCCAGTCAGTGACAAAAGAGGACTTCAAAGATTTGGCTTTGCTTTCCTTTCACATGTTTTATTACAGGAGTTCCTAGTTTTTATAACTTTGTTCATTCATGGGAGGAGTTTAGGAACCACATTAGTCATGTTCTATTAGGTATCTCCCAGCTTTATAGCCTCATCCTTCCACAGGGAAAGACGTTTTGAAGAACTTTTTAATGTTAATTTATATTTTACGGTGGAGACATCAGGAATAAGGAATCTTTGTTCTGAAATGATTCGTTCCCACATATTTAAAAGTCCATACACTGTAAAACACAGCGATGGGGACAGAAGCAATTGATGTCTAGATTTTAACACAGTTTAACAATGGAAACAGTTGGGATCTTTCATAACTGTGAAGAGATGGGTAAGATATCTACATATCCAACTACTGGAATTGTAAGTTGCTCCTTCCTCTACTACTTGATAAATTTAGAATCTTTTTGAGACTGCTTGAGGATCACCATCTGCCTACATCAAATGATGAACAAATGCCTCTAAGATGGCATACTAGAGGCTAAACCTTCCAGAGAAGGGCCGTTTTAACGTGCATTCTAAGTAGTTTCACATTTTAGTTAGAAGGAAAATTTATAAAAGCTGAATGACTCAAGTATCAATCTAGAATAGAGTGTAATCAAACAGCAGGGCGGCCTCAGAGGTATCCATCAACAGAAGCAACCAACTATCACCACAATGTTCGCTTTAGGAGCCAACCCACAAGTCTAGGTGTTACAGCTGGAAAATATATAATGCAGCTTCACATCAGGATTCTAGAGCTGCCAAGCATATCTCCAGAGTAACTTTAACAGTGATTACACTTGATGAAGGAGGTAGAGGAAGTATAATCATGTGCCAGCAGCACACCAGGAGGATAAAGGCAATATTGAAGTTAAAGTACATTTATGTGAATTCTTATTCTGCCATTAAACAGCAGTTTTTCATAGGATGAGCTTTGCCTACAAAATTCTCAGGTGTTTCCGCTTAGCGCTGGTCTCTTTTGGTGAGTATATAGACTTTTAATTGCAACAAGTAGGCTACCTAACAAGGAAATGTTTGAAAACACTGAAGACAGTAAATCTTATAATCATGAATTGCCCCTATGATACCATGCTAGCCTCTGAAATTCCCAAATGAGAAGGGCTATTTTAACATGCATAAGTAGTTTCACGTTTTCATTGGAAAGAGAAGTCAGACTTGTGACAAAGTAAGAACTTAGCTGAGGACAGAGGAGGAGTGTTGTAGGCTGCAGCCCTAAAGATTGCGGTATTGTAACAGTCAATATTGACTGAAGAAATGGCCTTATTCCTGTATATTATTGAAGCTATCTAGCACTTGAAGTGAACACCTAGTCCACTGCAGTCACACCCAGAAAGCAGATGTCTAGCCCAGAATAGTCTGGGCTAGAATACCAGTTCCATATGGTCTCACTCTTCAGAATTCACAAAAAAAGAACAAGCTGAAACTTGTAACACAATTTTTAGTCCGGTTGTACCTTTCTATCACAATATATGAAATCCATACCTGTGCAGCCAACCCAAACCCTCTTTTCTATCATGTCTTTCTGATGCGTAAGTAGCCTTTCTGCTGTGGTTCTGTGGAGAGGTGCTTCTCAATCTTTAGACTGCATGCAAAGCAAGTGATTTTTTTTGCCAAAACATCTCTTTTTAACCTGTTCTGAGTTGGCACTGAAAGGCTTCTTCGTAAGAATGGAGCCCTGAGTTGGGATTAAAATACTCGACTGGAAAAAAGTGAGGGGGAAACCTTATGAGCCATGAACCCGTGCTATTTTAATGCTGGCTACATTAAAAAACCCCTCAAAACACGAATAATTGTCCCTGCCTTACAAGCAAGGTTTCTCAGTTTCTCCACTAAAAACACTGGGTTGATGATGAAACTTAAACAGTGCAGCCAAAGAGTCAAGCTTTCTTTGTGTGTGATTTTAAGTGTGGGTGCAGATATAACTTACCTTTTCCCCTCCTTTTTTCAAAGAAAATCACTTTATTTTGTGGCAGGGATGATCTTTGTCTTCTGTGCCGGAACAAACTGTAGCACAAAGAGGTGCTGAAGCAAGAAACTCCCCTATTGCAATACTGTGCAGGGTTTGGCTAGGGTAGTGTTCATTTCCTTCATAGTAGCTGGTATGGAGCGGCGTTTTGGATTAGCTCTGAAAACAGAGTTGATATGGGGATGTTTTAGTTACTGCTGAGCATACCTACACAAAGTCAATGTCTTTTCTGCTTTTCAGACACTCCAACAGCATGTAGGCTGGGGATGCAGAAGAAGTTGGGAGGGGATACAGCTGGGACAGTTGACCCCAACTGACCTGAAGGATATTCTGTAGCATATGATGTGCCAGATTCTCCAACAGAGCCCATACAGACTGGGGGATGAGTGACTGGAGAGTGGCCTGGTGGATAGGGACCTGGGAGTACTGGTCAACAACCGGTTAAATATGAGCCAGCAGGGTGCCCAGACGGCACAAGAGGCCAATGGCATCCAATGTCTGCCTGGCTTGTATTAAGAACAGTGTGGCCAGCAGGACTGAGGATGTCATTCTCCCCCTGTACTTGGCACTAGTGAGTCCTCACCTCGAGTACTGTGTGCAGTTCTGGGCCTCTCGCTTCTAGAGAGAGATTGAGATGCTGGTGTGGGTCCATAGGAGAGCAATGAGGATGGTGAAAAGACTGGAGAAAATGTCTGATGAGGGAGATGGGAGGTCTTTATCCTGGAGAAGAGGAGGCTCGTGGGGGACCTTATCACTCTCTGTAACTATCTGAAGGGAAGTTGTAGACAGCTGGGNAAGAGGCCAATGGCATCCAATGTCTGCCTGGCTTGTATTAAGAACAGTGTGGCCAGCAGGACTGAGGATGTCATTCTCCCCCTGTACTTGGCACTAGTGAGTCCTCACCTCGAGTACTGTGTGCAGTTCTGGGCCTCTCGCTTCTAGAGAGAGATTGAGATGCTGGTGTGGGTCCATAGGAGAGCAATGAGGATGGTGAAAAGACTGGAGAAAATGTCTGATGAGGGAGATGGGAGGTCTTTATCCTGGAGAAGAGGAGGCTCGTGGGGGACCTTATCACTCTCTGTAACTATCTGAAGGGAAGTTGTAGACAGCTGGGGGTCAGGCTCTTCTCCCGGGCAGCTAGTGATATGATGAGAGGGCATGGCCTGAAGCTGGATCAGGGGGATTTAGGTTGGATATTAGAAAGCATTTCCTCATGCAAAGGGTGACACTGGAATAGAGTGTCCAGGGCAATGGTGGAGTCCCCATCCCTGGAGGCATTTAAGAAAAGACTGGAAGTGGCACCTGGTGCCATGGTCTAGCTGATGTGGTGATGTTAGGTCATAGTCTGGACTTGATGATCTCAGAGGTCTTTTCCAGCCTCAATAATTCAGTGATTCGGTGAACTTATATGCTCAGCACATAAGGTTGGAAGGAAGAAAAAGGAAGGAGGGGACATTGGAAGTTTGTCTTCCCAAGTGACTGTTATATGTGACAGAGCTCAGCTTTCCTGGAGATGGCCAGACACACCTGCCTGCTGATGTCAAGCGGTGAATGAATTCCTTCTTTTCCATTGCTTGCACGGACAGATTTGCTTCACCTCTTAAACTGTCTCTATCTCTACCAATGAGTTTTCTTACTTCTAGTCTCCCAGTTCTCTTCCCTCCTTACTGTGGGGGCGTGAATAAGTGGCTGTGTGGTGCTTAATTGCTGGCTGGGGTTAAACCACAACAACTACCGATAGTCTGCCATGGAAAGAATGTAAAAGTAAATCTGATAATTCTCATGCGTGAAAAAACATTTTAGATTGTCAAAAGTCAAAAATTAAATAACACAGAAAAATATTCTACATAAGAATTAGCAGAGATAAATGAGATTCCCCTGCCTGTTGGAGGAAACACTATTTCAAAGACAGAGAAAAAACACCTGTGCTGTAGCTCGCATTCTTACTGAGAATGCTTCTCTTCCATGTTGGAGCTTCAGATAGAGGAATATCTTTGACTGTTCCTCTGGAATGGCTTCATCCATTTTCATGAATTTACCCAGTTAAATAATAATACAGAAAATAGTTGTCTGACTTTACATCTCCTTTCTGCCCTCCTTGGTCTATGTGATTTTGTAATAAAGAAAGAAAAACCCAGAAAATTTCAGAAACTACCCTAAAAGGACAGGATGAAACAGTTTTTGGGCTTTGAGAAGTTTGAAACGTCTGAGTTAAACAAGAGGACCAGGACACAGCTGTACTTTTGATCGGTCCTCTAGCATGTTCCCAAAACACAAGGAGACTGTGCATGTCCAGTGAAGTATGGAAAGTATTTCTTCCCAGATTCAATTTTTCCTTTGTATTTTGACCTAACCTTGAGTTTACCTAGTTTTACTTCATCATTGAAACTGCCGCATATCTACCAGGATGTGAATTTGAAGGCACTAAGCTCATAAGGCAGATTATGGTTTTATCCACTTGTTTTGCCTGTAAAGAGAAACACATACAGCCAAGCTTTATGAGGGCAATAAATGGATGCCCCCTGATCTCCCCTGGAGTAAATATTTTTACATTACTGAAACAACTGCTGATTGCAGAGAAATATGACAGTAGAGCTACTCTCTTTCCCAATACATGTTTTAACAAGTTGCACAATGCTACTGTCTGCTTCGTTTTCCCAATATACTATTATCAAGGATTTATTCTGATATGACATTGACCAATTAATTTATTTAATGTGCTAATGGGCCAAACCAAAACCCAATCCAAGGAGAGTTCAAAAGCCAGTTATAAATTGCAGGCAAAATCTAAATCTAACTTGGTTTGAGGAAAACCAACCAGACATATTTTAATTCACCCCACATAACCCCCCCCCCTCAAAGACATACAGGGATTAATCACATGTTCTCACATGACTGGGCCAAGCTGCTATCTCCACCCCCTCAAAGAGAAGAGACTTCCAGCAGTTCCTTTTCCTTGTGGAAACACGGAGTCCATCCAGTCTATGTGCGTCCCTCAGCACTGGTGGGTGTTTTAAAGTCCAGTCACTATTCCTTGTTCTTCCAAGCCAGTCCTCCCTTTCTAATGTGCCAGTTCCTAAGGCCACAAATGTAGGAAGAGCTCTATTTCAACAAATAATAGAATTCAGATGAAACCTTCCTTCTGCTGGAACCTCCTTTCCTGAAGTATCTCTCTGTGTCTCTTTCCTCTCACCATGGCAAGGTGGCTGCTGTGTCTAACCCAGAGCCAGGTGCCAGTCTCTGAAAAAAGAGAGAAGCGAAGGAAGAGCCAGATACTATACATGTGCATATGACAAACAGCAGTCAACAGCTTCTTTGATTCTTGCTATTGTTTATTGTACCTAAAATAAGCTAAATCCTGGGCCTGAATTTGCTTCTCTAGAGGTAAATTCCATGTACAGCCCATGTGTTGTAGACCCGTTTTGCCTCTATAGCCGTATAATTCGGTGGATTGTTTACACGTGTTTAAATAACCTACTGCGATACAGAATGACCCCCCTACTTCTCTTAAAGCTGTTGTTTTGCTACATTGGATCTATCAACAAAGGAAATAGTTTGTCTGAAACTCAGTTTTCTGGTTCAGTGCTTTGACAGTAAATATGGAAGTAAGAAGCTAAACGTCCCCAGCTGGAACATGCACGGCATGTTATTGATACAGAACAGAAATGTATCTCCAAGTAGACATGACCGAAACCAAGACTGTAGCCAGCATTCATGGGAAGTGAGACATGATGTCATCTCAGACAAGGTCATCGCTGCAGAAGTAGTTTCTCTTAATTTTGAAGATTTTTTCTGTAGTTGTTGATCAAAGAAGGAAGCTGCTTCGGAGGTTGCTACGTACCTGATGCACATCCCAGTGAGGATTCTGATATGCTGTTTGACACTTGCTGATTTTCTCTACTCCCCGTTTAAGCCTGTGTTTGGGAAAATATCTCATACCTCTAAAAATATTCCTGAAGGAACCAAAAGTAATTTGATTTCCTCAGTATTTAACTCTTGGATCTACAGAGCACAGAACTAATGCACCCAGTGTTTAGTTCTTCATATTACTGTACATCCATGAGAGAATAGCTAATAATCTACTTGCCCAATGTGTTAGAGATTGTTTTCATTACTATAGTGATTAAAGGACATCTATGCACAACACATTCCCTGTTTATTCCATTGTTTCCAAAGAACTTAGTTTGCACTTTGCTGTCCATAAAAGTGTCTGTGGGATGCGATTGACGACATAGCTGATACGAGTAACTGAGATGCTTCAGGTGATGTCAGCTTTCCCCCCTCCTTATGTCATTATTTTACAGAGCTTCCTGCTTAGGATACCTTTTCATTATTGTTCAGCAATACTTTGAGGAACTGCTTTTGAGGAAAGGGTTCTACTCAAGGTTTACCCCTTGCAGCTTTGATATGCTTAGTGTCTTATGTCCTCAGAAAGCGATGTAAGAGAGCAAAAAAAAATGTGTCTCCTTTCTTCCAGTCTGTCTTCTTGAGAAACAAATGAGTCTGTACTATAGTGGACTTCCAGTTGGGAAGAAAGATGTAAAAGGGGTGGAAGAAGTCCACGAGGAAGTAAATCCGAAACTGTAAGGAACCGATTTAGACCCTCTTGCTAAACCATGACAGTGGAGAATTGCAGGCAATACACATTTTGAATGGTAAGTTTAATATTTTTGAGATTCCCTGTCTCTGACTGTTGCAGAACAGAATGAAATCTATGGTGGAATGATAGTAAAATGATGCACTGTTTGCTTAATTTTGGAGTTCCTACTATTTCCTTCTGACACTGGGGTTGAAACCAGGGTATGGCATCACAGAGTCCTTGCATTTGGTTCAGGCTGAAGTCTCCGTTTTCCAATATTTGCTTCCTGATCCTCCACTTATTTCTTTACTGGTTATAGCAGATCCCAAAGGATCTTTCCTTTTTATTTATGAAGTACGTCAGAAGCACAGCTTAAAGCTGGGCTTACTAGAGATTGGCAACTGCAGGAATAACTTACGTTTCAATGTTTCTTGAAAAGAAAGTAGAGTAACAAAACCTGGGTGGCTCAGATGCGTTTGATGCCCAGTACCTCTGACGTAGCTTATCAGACAGGACCGTTTAGCTTAAGTTATACACTAATACACACCCAAAGGAGTCTGCCTACTCAGTTTTAAAGGAAGCAGAGTAGGGCTGTGGATATACACCTGTTATAATTCTCTTTCTCCGTGCACTTCTTCAGTCTCTTTTACCCAGCCAGCCTTCTGCATGAGAATTAGTGAGTGAGCATTAGTGTCACTCCTATTGTATGCACATTCTTTGTCTCATTGAATTTTGGAAAGTGTTGGGTATGTTATTGAAACAAAGTGCAAAGGAAAACTAACACAGGTGAGTTAAGCAAATGTAAGCTCTTAATCTAACCAAATGCTAATTTCATGAAAGAAATAACAATAGGCTTAGTTTCTAGACCAGTAACATACCTGAGCCAAGTTGTTTACTGTGAATGGAAGAGAATGACTGGTAACATAATTTGCCCTTGGAACAAAACAGTTGGCTATAACGGTGCTAAATCAGCGTTGTTTTTGGTCTAATACATGCCAAATACTCTATCATTTATATAAAGTGCCATTAGTTTATGAATATCTTCATGTCTGAAGTCTGATCCCAAGCAAAACGAGCATTAGGTGAGGTTACAGTCTTCACAGAGGCAGAAAGCTTGTGAGAGCAGCTGTCCAGATCTCAGGGCACTATGTGGGGTAATGCAAGTATGTAAATCAGCTGACTGCTCTCATTCTGAGAGGTTACTCACCAGAACACGGGTTTTCAGAAGACTGTAAGGGATTTATCAAAGGACACACTTGTGCCAAATTGCCCAGCAAATCCTGAGGACAGTGTGCAAATGGAGATGAGCTTTGGACGCTAAAGCTGAGTACAAAATATTTGTAAAGAAGTCCTGAATGACTCAAACTTGTCTGTTTACTTGTGTAGGAATAGGTTAGTCCAGTGAGACTAATTTCTGTAGAATCAATGGTTACGTTTTGAAAGTATACTTGAATGCTTTTATCAGCTATGCATGCACTGTTTCTACACAATTCCCTCCTGACAATTACGCAATCATGATAGAATGACTGTAACTCAGCACAGAAAGATACTCCTATTGTCAATACTTCTAGGACTTCTCTGTTCATCAGTAGGTAGCAGTAGCCTGTTGGATCTACAGTAGGTTTTATTGTGCTGTTTGATTACCCATTCCATGGTGGTCTATGCTTTATCAACAAATGACTGAATATAGTTTGGGTGCTATATCATTAAGACAAGGAGGTGCATTTACATTCTCCTCTGTGTAATGCCACTGATGTGAGTGGGCATTTGCTTTGGGGGCATTATGTCCTTATTAGGACCAAGTTTCAAGTATCTAAAAATCTTTTCTTAGCAAGAGGCTGTCCTCTATGCATGTATTTAAGGTATTGCTGTGACACAACATGAAAACTTACAGTATAGCCATCTAAAAAACCATATCCACTCCATGTAGCATGTTTAGACTGCTTTTTTAGACTCTATAAAATTTTAGCTAGCACTAAACATAGAACTTCATTCATCATCATGCAAGCAGAGGCTGCCAAAGGAAGCCTGCTCTTCCTGAGCTAAAAGTGGCAACACTCCAGGATTGGCAGAAATCAAATGAATCATTTCCTGCTTTTAGTTTTAGATAAATAATCAAAAAGGATTGTCTAGATTCTGATCCAAAAGTAATTTTTCATAGCAAGGAATAACACTACATCTATAAAGACTTTAAGTGGGGAACGGTCTCCTGCTAATTACTTGACTGGAAAGGCCCTAAGGAAACCATAGTCAGATCAAAACATCAAAATCCAATTTAAAATAAAACATTAAATAATCATATTGGCTTTTAAGTCGAGTAAATTGAAGTGGAGTGAGAGAGTTTTAAGATTTAATTTGCTCTTGGTGCCTTGCATGAGCAGGCTCCTGGTGGATCTGCCTTCTTTCTAAGAGTGAGCAGGGGCAGCAGCTGCCACTGATGAGAGGACGGTGATGATTACAGTGAGCTACATGTTGAAGAACTGTTATCTGGGACCTTTCTTCTTTCAGTTCTTCCCTCTCTAGCATCTGTCTCAAAGAGGGTGTCTGAATTGGTGACAGGCAGTATGTGTGGTAAGGGGAGATAACTAGAGGGTTTGGAGGAGAGAAAAATGAGATGAAGAAACTCTGCAACCACAAATGGAGACTGTGAAATGGAGACTGGAGACTTCCCACAGAGGGAAGTGGGCAGGGATCAAAGGAAAAGTGAAGTATGGCAATGCAGAGCAGAACAGTTGAGAAAGTTTGAGTTGAACAAACTACTAGGATTGTGTTGACAGCAAGTGCAAGTGGAAGAATGAAGAAGGGCATGGTCAGTGACTTACTGGGTGAGATATGAGTTAAGGAGATGACAGAATCCACTGTCAGAACCCCTGTGAGTCTCTTGCCTCTCAGAGGTTCAACAGTCACAGATAAAGCATGCATCTTACCCATTTGTCACATCTGCCTGACCCAAATGATGATGACCTCCTAATAAGATGACAGAAGAGTTTTAATTGACTGAAAGGTCAACAATCTATGCAGTATGAAGAGGGAGAACAGTGGATCGTTATAGGAGAGCTGATGACTAGGTCTGTAAATCTGGAAATGTGACTGAAAGCAGGAAAAAAAATGCTGGCCAGAGCCAGTGAAGAGTGATGTTTGGCAAAACAAGGGATGGATTGGAACATCCTGAAGATGAGAAACTAGAAGTTGTCAAAAATTGTGAAAACCAGATGCATTTATTTGCTCATTTCAGAATTTCTGAGGGACCCAAAACCTCATGAAATCTGCTGGCAGTGTGTTTTCCCTTGTAGGCTGATAGGCGCAGGAAAAACTTCCTGTTGCTGCTTATTCTTCTCTGAACCCAAGTGGCAGAGATTTGAGAGTCAAATTAACTTTGGTCACGTGTAATGTGAGAATGAATTCAGTTGCACAGGATGATATTTCCTGGGTTTCATTTCCTTTAAAACTATGAATTCACAGCAAAAACATCTTCTGAGAACATAGAACTTCAAGGTTATAAACTGGGGGATAATATTCCTGAAGCAGGCATCTGAGGGAAGATGTGTAGATGTAGGAGGAGTGCAGACAGGTGAGAGATCTTGACAGATCTGAGGCCAAAGAGTAGTTCAATAAATAGCTTCTGCTTAAAAAAAATAGAAGAGCAAAGAACAATTCCAGAGTTCTAACCATGGCCTTTCTTGCTTAATGTCTATTACTTGTCGACTTCAGTGTTTATAAGATGGTTAAATCAAATTTACACTCCTACGTAAATTTGCATCATCTAGATTATTGAAGACAAGAAATGACATCAAAACCTGCTCCGAGTGCATATGAGGTCTGTCCCCAGCCAGATCTGCTTCTTCAGCTTTGTAAGTATTTCCCACAGCTCTGTGAATTAGGCAGTATCTGTCCCGTGGGAAATATTACACATGTCAGCTACTTGCTTTGTAGGATAGCTTCCCACAGTCTATAATGAAGAGCAGTTTTGCAACCACTCCCATGTGAATGCTAGTGCAGCTTGGGTGCGTACACAACAGTAAACCAGTATGAATCATGGAATTTATGGGGATGAAGTTGCATAGTCCATGTTTCTCCTATGGACAAGGACACACTGCGTACCTGGTATTCTCAAATGCTTACCTCACTTTAAAAAGAAGTGTGCTCACATCTGAGTAGTCTCCCATCCTCTCACAGAAATGTCCTGGGACAGGAAACTCTTAAATCTCACAACTTCTGTCATAGGAATGGAGCAAATCCATTTCTCCTGACCTTCAGGACTGAATCTGAATCATGAAATATTTCTCTGTAGTTACTGCTTCAGCACAGGAGCAGTCAGTTACATGTATAATATAAAAATTATATCTTGCGGACCTGTGGCTAAATCCAGTCAGGAATTTCAGTTTAGGATTTTGATCATAGAACAGAAATCTATAAAATTGTCTTCTCTGGGTTTCAAACCCCAAACCCCAGCATTCTTGCACAAATCACAAGATTACAAGTCTGAAGGGAATGCTTTTCTGAGATTTTGTTTGGATCCCAATGAGGCATTTTTCACTCAATCTAGAATCCAAATCACATGGGTATTCTTGGCACAAGGCTTGCCCTTGAAACCACTCAGAAATATGCAAGCATATTGACTTGATATGTGGTTTGGATCATTTCAAAGAGTAAAAGGTGTGATTGGCTGTCATTTCTGGGCTGAAGAGTGCTATTAACTCTTTTAATATCACCAGGAAAGAGCAACGTAGTAATAATGTCTATACAATTGGTTTAATGTCACCTTGCATTTTTAATTCAGGGGATTTAAATCAGGGGATTCAAGGGAACCGTGATGTTCAGGTTGTAACTGCAAAAATAACATCTGATAAAATTACCAAATAAGGTGACTTTTATGACTAAACTTGTACCATCTGGTATTCTTAATGCCTGAGCTCCTAAAATGAAGTACGAGAGACAATGACCAAACTGTAGAGTAAGAATAATGTAACAGAAGGCACTTCTGTAATTACAGTATGTATCAGTGTTTTGGTGTCTGACTCCTTAGTTTTGGATGCTTGGGATTGTAAACATTGTACTAATGTGTTTTGTATCAAAATTCAACTTAGGAAAAACTTAACTTTTACTCTCTAAAATCTGTGGGTCAAGAAGGGTGCAAGATGTGAAAGGAAGGGAAAACGTGAGGATTCCCTGACAGATCAAGATCCTTTGTCACCACTTTTTCCTAAGGAACTAAACCTGAAGGAGTACCTTGATTTCTAATTTCATGTCATGGAGCAAAACTTGCTGGAGGGGGTGATTCTCAATATGCTTAGGGCTTGCTGTGTCCCCTCCAAGCTGTGGCATTGCAGCCAGATCCATGGGCAAGTTCAGAATGCCCTGAAACTACCTCCCCTCTGTGCCCAGCCCAGGGCGGGGAGTGAGTACTGCATTTCTACCCGCTGTAATGAAATCTGGTGTCTTCCAAAATAAATATTGTTTCTTGGTTACTAATATAAATAAATGTATTGCACATTACAGTTTTGGAGAAGAATGTGCAAGACCAACGTTTCTGAAGCTGAATGGAGGGGGTCCTTCCCTCTGTTTCTCTCTCTCCAGTCTTCTTACAGGCAAACTTCCACTGGAGTCACTAGTAATTTAAATGACTGAAAACTACAGACACTCAAAAGTGCCTCAGGGTTTGGTGGGGTTTTTTAAATATTTTTTTTCCGTGAAAATAATTATGAGATTTGGATACAAATTTTATTTGAGAAAGTCAAACAGCTCTTGCATTTCTTTCGTTCTGATGTTTTTTTTTGAAGTAGTTGTAAATTCTGTAGTGTGTAGCTCTCTGAAGGGAAAATGAATCATTTGTTCACTAAATGGAAAATTAAAGAAGACAAATGACACAGTTAAGACCATGATTTATTATAGTTCACATCCTACTGTATGTCTACAAGTGCTTTTAATAGGAAACAAAACCTGGATTCACTCTTTTCCTAGTGAATTCAAAAATGCTTTTATTTCAAGAAGTATATATTTCCTCTTATTTCATTTAGACTTGCCTTAATTATATTAATCATGGTTGCAATAGATGACAGTGTTGGAAAGAAAGAGACAAGGAGAGAAGAAATACTTCCTTATATTGTAAGTCTTTAGAAGGGTGAGGGTTGTTTTTCTGTAGGGTATGTGACTAAATTTACTTCTCGTATTCAAAGCTAAATCTGTGGTTTGTAAGGACTTAGTGATAGATCAGCCTTAACTCTTACCTGTTTGTTGTGTTAAATGGATCACAAGAAGACATAAAAGTTCAGTCATGCTGTGTTTTAAATAATTCATGCCTCTTCTAAGTGTCTCATACAGTAAGCCATTTGTTAATACTGAGTTTTCCCATAATGGTTGTATAAGGTAGTGTCACAGATCCTCTTCTTTTCTTGGTGGAAACCATTGCATTTCCATTCTTGTTTGTTTTTTTCTTTAATTTTTTTAACATTTTTATTTCTTTTCTCTTTTTCCACAAGGTGTCGATTTGGGACGCAGCATTTTGAAGCCAAAAAGTCAACTTGCCAACTGGTGTCACACCCTGAGTTTAGAAGATTTGGAAAAAAATATTGCAGCTATTTCCCATTTTTCCTATCCTTTTAATAGCATCCATCGATCAGGTCCCAGATGAGGTTAATTAGTTAATTTAGTTAATGGGCCAGAACAAAAAAAACCCAAACCCAAGGAGGGTTCAGAACCGCTTATAGAGTCATAAGCATAAGTAACGACTGGCTTGATTTGGGGAAAAGCAACAAAACACATTGAATTCACACAACATATAATGCACAATAGCAAAACTTGTAGAGACTAAACACAGCTTCTTACATAACTGGGCCGAACTGTTACCTCCTTCCCCTCAGGGGGAAGAAAACTCTAGCAGTTCTTCTCATTGTGGAAATGTGCTGCCACAAAGCTCAGCTTTGCTTTTCTCCTCAGAGCCAGTGGTTCTCTTAAGGATATGTGCTCCAAGCCAGTCCTCTTCTTCAGCATGCTATTTTCCATGGGCTGCAGGACTCTCTTCCTCCACTGCACTGCACCATGGACTTGCAGAGCTCTTCTCCTCTGCTCATCTCCAGGGTTCCAAACTCCCACTCTCTCCTCCATCACTGCAATCCAGAGTACTGGATGGTTCCAGATGGCTGCCAGCAGTGTGCTCAGCATCTCACAGTAAAGAAGCTTCATATACAGGAAACATGAAACAGGAAACTGCTCGCATACTTTCCCCCCTAACCCACATATGCTTGTTTGCAGAGGTTACAATTGGCCAGCACAGAAGCTGGGGGAGATCTTAGAACTCCAAGCACGTATCAAAAGTTGCCAATTCCTCAGGCTAAGGCACACCAAATTCAAATTACTACACAGTGCATTTTAGCCCAAGAAGTGGGAGCCGGGTAATGATCTGAGCCCACCTTCTAGGGGTGCCTGTTTACCACTCGCAAAGGAGGGAACTTGGTGATGTAACCTGTGGTACAAATCCTCGTGAGAAGGGAGCTCTGACATGTGGCTGCTTGAGTATCTAAATTTGGTGTTCAAAGTAAGAAGCATTCATTCTGATGTTGGTCTGAATTTCTTATAGAGAGATATTATCTACAGTTTGTTGTGGTGTTTATTTAGATATCTCTGCCTATGCCTCAAATTTGTTCCTTTAGGCATTTCCAGTGTACGATACATGATTTTATTACCACACAATTGCTTCCCTAAAGAACTTAAAGAATACTAACATTAGACATTGTTTACTGACCACATGGCTTGCTTAACGGCAACTTTGGTGGTTCTCAGAAGTTATGCTTTCAAAGAATAGCGATAGACACTTGCTATGGTTGGGTTCAAATGAAAATGTTATACCACGGAAAATGTGGAAATGAAGGGCTTCTGATCTGTAATTCATAGGCTTAGAGCTATTCTGATATTCTCCTTCATGTACATCGATCTTGTTACGCCTTGCACATCCCATATGAGGTCTGTGTGCAACAGCATAAAATTAAATTATGGACAAGTCTTGTCTTCCTAGAAAAAAAGACCTCTCGTTTACTTACTGTATGTTTTAAAACCTGTACTTTTGTAACTGAGGCAGTCAAACATTGTCTGCTGCCTACTTCTTTGTACTGTAAAAATTAGAGCAGGATTGACAGAATAGCGTGGTTCTGCTAGGATGCTAACGCTGCTTGGGATGGAAGAAAAAATAAGCTTAATACAATGTTTTTTAAAAAAACGATCTTTCTGGAATTGGATTGCAGAGTGCCAGAGAGAGAAAGGATGGCACAAAGCAATTACAAGGATGTCTGTTACTAGAACATGGTCTCTTTCTGTTTGAAGATCTGCCTAGTGCCAGAGAACAAAGCGTGACATGGATAAAATCCTGCCTACTAATTTGTGTGAGGTAGAGTAACCACACACATTGGAAGTCATATTCAAGTTGAAAATAGGTCTAACAAAGCCCCAAGTCAAATTAAAGCTGTTTAATTTGAATTATAAACCTGAAAATGTTGGGTGAAATCTGTGGAAAAAAGATCACAGACCAAGTAGCTGGTGGATGTAGTGGTCAGACAGGAATCCGAGGAACACATAATACAGTATTGCTAACCTAAAGGCATTCACAAATCATCAGTCAAGTCTGGAATGTCATGAGTTTGGGGAATTTTTTGATATAATAAATATAGGACTTGTTTTGTCTTTTAAAAGCTAAAAATCAGGGCACTTTTGAGTCACTTTTTTTTAACCAAGTTGTGAGCCATAATATTATGTTTGGAAAGAATGAAAGCTAAGACTCTTACTTTGCTCAGGAAAAAAAGAGCTTTGAGAAAACACTTGTTGGGTGACTTGCAATAAAGGTCATACAATTTGGCAATGTAGAGATAGATTAATCTGGAAAGTACTGTAGTTGAGGAAAACTGCTAGCAGTCAGGATGTGAGAATTTGAAAACAAGACCATTTCTTTTTTATGAAAACAGCAGCAATCATGCATAGGGCTGACTCTAAAAGCTGCAATAATCTTAGTCAGCTCATTCACCAATGGTTTCTGTTTTATGACAAGTATCTTTTCTACTCATAAATATTTGTTTGCTTATACTTTTTCATGGAAACAGATGAGCTTTTCATTTTGTCTACGCTTCTATCCTGTTACGCTGCATTTTCCTGTCCTGTTTAGGAACAGAAATAATGGGAAGACATATCCTTTCAGTAAAACATCTTTTCAGTGCAAGGAAAAAGTGGTGAATACTTGTTTGTAGTTTTAGGAGGTATCTGAAGTGAAATTTATATCATACCACCAGTGATGGACTGACACTATTCTGTTGATTGCAATTTTATAACATCAAAAAGCTTTTTGTGGTCTAGGCTGGTACGTTTGACTGCTGAAATAAGACAATGGAGGTATACTCTATTATGCCAACTTGAGATCGATCTGGATCTGTAATTACTTCATCTTCTTTGCCATGGAGTCAAAAGCATTTTCAAACTCTAATCAGTAGTAGTTGATATCCAAAAGTTTATATACTTTGGTTAAAATTAAAAAGACCTGAGTTTATATTACAACTCAGAGGTGGATTTTTTTTTATTAGCAGTCTGAGAGAAGGCATCCAATCTGCAGACTTATTTGTGACTTCATTTCTGAATGCTAGAAATATTTCATAAACAATTATTTTTAAAAAATCTTCTTATAAAAGGAAAAAAAAAATTCCACCTCCTTTCTTCAGCAGGGAAATTAAATGTTAAGTATCCTTCTGAAGGGCACTTCTCTTTATGGAGAAATTACAAATCCTGAAATTAAGTTAGTAATGGAAAACATTACAAGCTCAACTACACCCATACAAACATATATTCTTAACACACAAAGAACTTATATATATATATATGTATATATATATCTGAAAGACATATATTCATTTATATATTCATATATATGTATATATGAAAGCCATCTGCAACACGCTATGTGTTTTTTACAGATTAAACACTTAGAACTGGAAAACCCAGCACATACACAATTTCTTATACGTTGGTTTTATATAGCCAGAGCACATTGAAAATTGTCGGACTGAAGAATACACGTTAAGTGTTTAAATAACATAAAATGCAATAAAACGTTTCATTTGAGGTACTGTGCAGGTGACACAAATATCATATGAAGTTACTCTTTAGTGTGCTTTAACAGAATGTAATTAGTAGAAAATGACTAAAGAAAGCTAATTGCTAGAGCAAAACCTGTGTAAATGCAGTGTCATTGCATTTTCTCATGTATTTTGCTGCCGATGACAACCTTTATCAATGCCTGAATTTAACCAGAACAGCCCATTGTGGTACGACTGGATGCTTCCATCCTCTGCAGAATGGGGATGTGTGCAGTAGCTCGTGGTACATGCTTATGCCCCCTACCAGCCAGGCCAAAGGATCTAGGAAAAGAGACAATAAGGGAAGGGTTTTTCCCCCACTTTGCCTTTCTTCTCCCTTTATGAGGCAGAAAAGGTGAACTGAAAGCAAGTGGAGGTGGCAAAGAGTGAGAGATGTTGGGCAAAGGAGAGGAAAAGAAGTACCTGTTTGGCACCTTTAAGACTTCCTCACTAAAAATAACTTTTGAAAAAGGTCAACAGGTAACTGAAAGGAGACATAAGACATGGGAGGTGATGGTTTGGGCGAGTCTGTCCCTTTGTTGTTAGACAAATGCTGGAAAAAACATATGCTCTACATCTATTTTTTAGTTTGGAAATAAATAAGTAGGCTTGAGCGGAGTTTTGCCTGTAGATCCTTCATATTATTGACTGATTTTTATAAATTATATTTGTAGGACAACAAGGATAATTTTAGAATCTCAAGCTATTAGCATAATTATTTACTCAACACTCTTTTTATTGCCATAATTTTGGCAGTTTGCTGCCTGCTGATAAGCACTCTTTTTTTTTCCTTTAGCTGCCTAAGATAAATCACCCTTTCCGTTTCAGGAGGAACAAGATAATTTCTCACTCCTACTTCCTGTGCTACCAGCATCCTGGTCAATACTCACTTCTGTTTTCTCTCAGAATACTTATTCAGTTACCTTGTCTGCCTTTGCTGGCACCAAAGAGTTACTGTTCAAAGAGAAAGGTCTTTTCTATCTGGTAAATAATAGCCCTAGTTATTATTTTGGGAGCAGGTATGAGGTATAAGTCACTACTACTTTCTCAGTGCTTTTCTTTAAGGCATAAGAGGTTTTCGCTGCCCTGCTACTTCTTCTTTCTCCCTAAGGTCGGTTTCGTTTTCAGTGGATACTCTTAGACAAGCCTTGGACTTGATTCAGTTTAAATTACTGTATGTTTGGCCTCTGTATCATGGAAGCACAAGCAAAGCAGCTAAGCACTGTGGAAAGATGTTGTTCTCTGTTTTCCCTGGCTATGCATGAAGTTATGCAGTGCAGAAGCTCAAACATTTTACTTTGAATGGAGTCCCCTGGGATGATATGATTTATGCGTTCTGTTGACAGAGTACAGTCTAGATAATTCTTCTCAGCGGTCTTCATGGTAGGTATTAGTTTTCTTTTTTTAATGGTGGGATCCAGTCTAAGGTTCAGACTCTGTGTCTAGACCCAGGAATAAAACCAACTTGTGGGAAGAGGTAGCAACAACCCTAATAGCTTCAGAAAAAAGGATGAGTCTCTCTCTTCCCCTATTCAGAGATGCTGTACAAAACTAGAATGATCTGGAACAACACTTTTCAAAATAGAGAATGTCTACTCTGCATTGCTTAGGGGCTGGAGTTCTCTTGGCTAGCAACCCAGTGGAGCAAACCAAACTGATCTTGATTCAGTGGTGCACTGCAGCTCTGACTTGCCAGTCCTCACAGTCATGCGTGTGAGTTGTAGAGCAAAAATGACTGTGACTTGTCCGAGGACACATGCTGGGATTAACTAATGCCCTGCATATTTTAAAGTGACTCTGATTTGTGGAACAAAAGTTTACTTTTGTGTCAAAACAGGATGGCATCACCCTGTACAGCTGGGAAAATTGTGCTGGCTGCAGTGTGATAAACCTGATTCTGCTAGGAATGGACTGGAACATCTACGAAGTGGCAGGAATTCCAGAATCAGCATCAGGTATCTGTTCATCAAGGCCTCTCCATGTTCAAAGTTTTCTCCCATTCGTTATGCTCCGTTTATTGGTAAAAATAATTTTCAGTGAGGTTCATGCATGGAAATCACAGAATCATAGAATCATTAGGGATCAGAAGGGACTTTGAAAGATCATCCAGTCCAACCCCTCTGCCCCAGCAGGATCACCTAGACCAAGTGGCACAGGAACACAGCCAGGTGGGTCTGGAACATCTCCAGAGAAGGAGACTCCATAACCCTGCTGGGCAGCCTGTTCCAGTGCTCTGGTTCCCTCACTGGGAAGATGAT
The DNA here is from genome assembly GCA_013397515.1 of Upupa epops. NCBI lineage: Eukaryota > Metazoa > Chordata > Aves > Bucerotiformes > Upupidae > Upupa > Upupa epops. Next base: position 237,982 of record VZRI01010042.1, read on the forward strand.
ATCCCTTCTGATATTGATATGGAACCTCCTATGCTCCAGCTTGCACCCACTGCCCCTTGTCCTAGCACCTGATGACCTTGCAAAGAGCTGGCTCCATCCTCCTGACACCCACCCCTCACCTATTTATAGACATGAATGAGGTCACCCCTCAGCTGCCTCTTCAAGCTAAATTGACCCAGCTCCCTCAGCAGCCTTTCCTCATAAGGGAGGTGCTCTACTTCCTTCATCATCTTTGTTGCTCTACTCTGGACACCCTCCAGCAGCTCTGTGTCTGCTGGTTAGTGGAAAAAACCCTATAGTACCATTTATGTTAACCTAGTATAATTTGCATTTGGACTCAATTTTGGATTTGGATATGAAAAATACAGGTGCTTGGGCATCATGTGCATTAAAACACTATGGGAAGAAGCAGCAACTGAGCTGTAAATAGATAGGTAGTGAAAACTTTTTAAAAAAGTAGGGTACATTAAAATTAATCTTTTAACTATAAAATAGAATGATTTACTATTTATTACTTACAAGCAGCATATAGCCCTTCCATACATTTAATATTCAACTAGAACAGTGCTGATAGTTAAACCACGCTTAAAATTATTTTAGAAATGTGCTTTCACATTAACTGAACCCTCTAAATATCTTGGTTTCTTTATTTTTTGCTGTATTTAGGACTTCTTTTGTGACAGCAATAGCTTAATACAGTGATGTGTCTGGGAGGTAATCGATACCAACAAATTGGTAACCAGCCTGTGGCCATTCTGATTAAATCCATCAGAGCACAGCAAGCAGAGCACACCTTTTATTTCCTTGGCAGTGTAAGGAAATTCCTGGAAATCATAATAAACAGGACAAATAATTACAAAATTTGCATTTCCTCATAAAAAGTATTTGGACTATTAGTAAATATTAAATATTAATTATAGAGTCAGGTAGAATATCTTTATTCAGCATGTGCTCATTTAATTTGTACTCCTTGTGAAATGTTCTTGCATGACTTGCTGAACAGATTCTGTAAGATATGATTTTATTTTCAGAGCACTGGGTGAGGTATCTCTGATCACTGAGAGGTAGGGGGAAGTAAAGAATATAAATAAGAAGGTAGGGTTTCAGAAATAAACATTGTTTTGAGACAACTTTAATGCTTGCATTTCCTCCTCTTCTGATGGTCTGAGACTTCTGTGCTCTGCCTGTACTTGCTGCAGGACCCTGAAAAAATACAGTGTTTATAGTAGTCCAGGTTGCAGGGTGACTCATGACATGGCTCAGTATTCTTCTTGGTTGTCTCTAGCAGTGTGAAAGACTGATATACAGACAGTACAAGAGCAGTACAAGTATCACAGTACCACAGTAATGATGAGGCTGGAAAAGACCTTAAAGATCATCCAGTCCAACCTAAAACCATCCAAGGAACCCTAACATCTGACATCTAGCTCATGCCACTGAGCACTTCAGCCAGACTAACCATAAACACCTCCAGAGACGGTGACTCGACCACCTCCATGGGCAGCCCGTTCCAAAACCNTCCTCTATTCAGACATCTTCAAGGTAACTCAGTTTCCAAACTAAGGATGTAATATCAAATATTTCTTATTAGAGCTGCTCAAGTGTTTATGAATCAGTGTGTATGCTTGCCAAAGGTTTATCTCAAGATGAAATTAACCAATTCATTTAGTTGATGTGCTAATGGGCCAAATCAAACACCAAAACAAGCACAAAAACCAGTTCTAATTTGTGGGCAAATAACCCCCTAGCTTGATTTGGGAAAAATCCCAAGATATATTTTAATTCAGCCCACGTAAAACCCCTACACACAGACATACAGGGATTAATCACATTTTCTTACGTAACTAGGCCAAACTGCAATCTCCACCCCCTCAAAGGGAAGAGACTTCCAGCAGTTCTTTTTCCCGGTGGAGTCCATTCAGTCTATGCACGTGCCCCTCAGTGTCAGCAGGCAATTTAAAGTCCAGTTCCCTATTCCATGTTCTTCCAAGTCAGTACTCTATTTCCATGTGCCAATTCCGTGGTCGTGAACAAGGGGAGAGTCATTTCAGCAAAGAATGACATTCAGACACAACCCGTCCTTCTGCTGGTCCTTGAGCAGCAGCACTCTCTCTGTCCCTCTCCATTCACCATGTTCCCAGGACTAGATGGCTGCCCGTGCCCAGCTCAGTGACACGCTTTCCTCCCCGAACAAGAAACCAAAAGTGAAGAAGCAGGAGCCAGAGCCCCAAAACCAGAGGACGCAAATCTGTTGTTCCTTTTTATAGAGCTGAAAATAGTTTACACTTTGCCGTGGCGACTTCCCAGTGCCTCAGGCCAAGAAATCTCAGATTTGAAACTGATTTCTTATCAAATCTGGAGCAATTGGAAAGCCAAGCTTCAAGGCTCAAAGCACAATTAATTAACTCTGATCAAAGTCATCTGATAGCTCCATCAAAAAGTTGCTGTTCAGTCTACCGGAGCACTACAGCTCTATGGACAGGGGGAAAAGCCTCTACAATTTTATTCACAGCTCAGATTAAGATGGCTATAATTACTCAGGGTTTGACTGTGCTAGGAAAAGGGCTAAATTCCATGGTTTTAATCGTATTGGGTGGGCAAAAATTGAATGTATGTCAGATGTGCACTTTCTTTCACACTGAGTGGTGTGACAAAGTTTTGGACCGCCTTGCTGCAGGTTGTCTTCACTTCTGTTTCCATAATTTGCTAGTCCCTTGAAGGTCTCACAATCAGTGCTTTAAGTACCCATAGGCTTATACATTAATGTACACTGGAGACAGGTTCAACCTATTAGAAATGTAGGTACAACAGGATTATAAATGTTACCTGATACCTTATAAAGCCCAAGATACCTGACCGGTGCATAGTCTGCCTTGCTCGATGTAGTCAGGTGATAACGTATGCATGCTCGTGCTGCCTACTTCAGTGAGTGTCAAAAGTTCATGCTAAGTACTACATAAATTAACACCTAATTAAGCACTGTTATGGTTTGGATTGGGAGGGAAGTGTAAACCTGATTCTCCTTAGAGAGCTATATGCAGAAATATGATGTAGAGTTAATTTTATGAATAAAGGTCAAAGATCAAGGCCTGAACGTATTTTTTGGAAGAAGGAACTGAAAGGGAATCTTGACTTCCTTAATGAAATCCTTTTCTGCTCATGAAAATACTAAGAGGTTAATTTGGTTTTATGGGTACTTCCCCATTTATGGTAGAGATGTCAGGAGATCTGTGCCATTACTGGCATGGTTTGTACCTTGTAGGCTTTCTGAACTTCCCGTTGCTACTCTTACATCAGTAGTTACTGAATCACAATTTAGGAATGTGAAAACAAATTTGTTTCTCTCTCCCATTTGTTTCAGCAGGTGATGTGACTATACTAGAACACTCCTAAAGGTAAAATATCCCTGTTATTCTGATTGTACCACAGTTCCCTTCAGCTTTTGGGTTGTACCTTTTGAAGGCTGCTGATTGAATAACAAAGGGTTTTAGTCCATGCAGAGATCTATATAAAACCCCTCTTGTTGCTTTAGATGACAGTGTCCCTTAGGATAGTGACAGCATGCATCTACGTTTAACATAGCTAGTAAGCTGTAAATTCAGTAGTGAGTGATGTGATTTTCCACTGCTAGATCCTAAATGAAGTAAAATCTGATAGTGTTCATAGTCTCAGAAGAGAGGGAAACAGTCAGAGGTCTGTAACTAAAGGAATCTCAAGTCAGGATATTTTTTGAGAAGCACTATGAGAGGAATCAAACTAGATATTTTCAAGCAGTAAAGAGATTATTCTAAAGCACTCTGTGGTACTACCACAAAAAACATGAAGGAAGTCAATATTAGCAGTCTGACAGTTACGACATTGATTCAGAAAAGTGTATGCAAGTTTATTTTTTCCTCTAACTAGACAGCTACCAGCTGAATGCAACTGAACATCTCAGGACATCTGTGTTAAAGCTACACTTGTGAGTGGGAAGAACCATGAAGTGGAATGGGAGAGGGGGGGGAACAGTCAGAAACAGAGAAGCAAGGTAGCCACACTGGCAGTTTCTTATTCCAAAATGCCTCTGACATTTCTCCTTCTCCTCACTTCAGGAAGACAGAGAAGGGGAAAATGCCAGCAGGGAGATAGTTTTTTGTGGCAAGCGTTTTTCCACATCACAAATACCACCTCTACCACAACTGGCACTGGGGGCAATCTTTGCAAAGATGTCAAGGGCTGTGCCACTGTAGAGACCAAATTACTTCCCTTCTCCTTCCCACGTGAAGTCTGAAGCATGTTGGAAAATGTGTACTGGCATTACCAATACCTTGCTACTGTGTGTCTGACCTACTTACATGTTCGAATTGTCGACCGAGTGAGAGGGGAACGGTTTGCAGAGCTCTTGAAGCTCTTTGTTGGCACTGAACCATGTTAGCATGGGTACAAATAGTAATATTTTCTCGGCTGTCTATGGAGCAGCTGGGTGCAGTTCCAGGAGGATGTTTTCCAGAGCTAATTGTCAGCAATTGCTGATGAGCCCTGCTCATTTCTTAGGGACTGAGGACCTGCTTTTGTTCCTTGAAATGTTCGAGAAACCCTGAGAGAGTGTCCAGAAGTCAGTCACCAACTTTGTCACTGTTATTTGATCAGACTGCTCTGCTGTTTTGGTTCTACGGTTACAACAATTTAAAGCAATACTTGTGCTACATGTTGGTAGCAGAAGTATTGCTTTAAACTCTTGTCTCTGAGCTGTCCCAAAGTAGGAGTTCACTGGTGGTTCTGCACCTTCTGTACAACAGAGAGACTCAGGATAAAATTCATTTAGTGAAATTTGTGTTTCACTTCCTTTGGTGAATGAACACTTAGGTCTCATCTGTCTGTAGAGCATGGTCTACTTGTGTGTCTGTATATTGCCATGGACATTGTCAGCCAGACATACTGCTTGGTGCCCCAGTTTTCTTACCTACACAGTTAAGACGGCTAAGGCCTTCATTTGACAGGTTTTGAATGTAGTTTTGGCCAAGAAACAACAGAACACACGTATTCCCCAGTTCTCTGGTTTCTATATGCATCAGTCAGCCGACTTCATCACCCATCGATTTTGTTAAAAGGTAGGCTGGATGATGGAGAAAGTGTGATGAAAGCAACTCCGTGGTCTACTCTTCTGACATTTTAGGCAAAATTAAACACATGCACCTCTTGACTGAGTTTGGTTTACTGATCTTTCAGCTCCTCATCTCAGTGCTTAGGATCCATCATTGTGCTAGTAAGCCTCCTGGACTCACGGCCAGTGTGTCTGCAAGGCTTCTTTCAGCAAACACCAACCAAGTCTCAGGGCCTAGAACAGTACAGCAATTTGTTGGCTCAAAAGCAAAAACAAGCTGTCACATTAGCTCTCAGCTGTCTCCAGGAAGTGAAAAGTTTGCGGGCAAATATATTTGTTTGTGGCCTCATTTGATTCATGTTTCAAGGAAAGACTTGACGTCATACCCCCAGTGGAGAACATACACTGAGCAAGGGGAGGATACTGTGAGATGACATCTTCCCGCATCCTCTGCCCTGCTTCCCTGTGGAGGCAAAGTGCCTTTCAAGTGAAGGAGATTTTAGAAAAAGGGTTTGATGTCTTTTTTTTCCCCCCAAGCACTGATGGGAGTGCTTTAGCTGGGTAAAGAAAGAACCTCATTGCACCCTCTCTGAATTGCAGCTCTGAATTGTCTTTGGAAGAGCTAGGTCAGTGTCTGGAACTGATGATCTTAAAGGTCTTTTCCAACCTAAACAATTCTGTGATCTTATTGGAAAGCAGGAGGCAATCCATCGCTTTCTAAAGAAAGGGTGTATGTATTTTCTTAATCACTGTTCCTTCTCCCCCAAGGCTATGCTGCAAGCAAGCGCTGGTCACTGCTCCTCCCAAGTCCCTGTGCCCAGCATGGCTAGCATGGCAGCCATTGAGAGCCCAGCCGCCAGCTGCTCGCAAGGTATACAGCAAGTAGTATGCTTCTGTGTGGGATAAAATTGATGGGATCAGCATGGTTTGGTTTGGAAATCTTTCTATATTGGGAAGGGATGATTTCACTGTGGTGGATCTCTTTGCACCTAACTTTCCATGCCTTGTCTCCTCCTAGTAGGAAAACATGCAGAAATATTAGTAAAGGCTTCCACAGAGTCAGTATAAATATGGAACAAGTCCATAAGGAAGTTTGTCCAATTATCCTCACAAAAAACAGTGTGCCAGAAGGATTCAGAGTGTAGAAAATGATTTCTATCTGAACACAGCCCAGTGTCTAATTTCTGATTCAGCTCCTAAGACAAATTTCCATCTATTGTTCCTGTTAAGGATGCTCTCTCAGACTCACCTTAGCTTCCTTTAGACAGGGTCATCAGAGGTTGCTAGGAATTTCTAGTCCATGAGCCACCATGGTTTTCTCCTTTAGTTTGCCTGCCATTTTTTGCTCCGTTCTCCCTGACGTGGGAAGTATCAGAACCCTGTAAGAGCCTTACCACTGAGCTTTACTTGTGGCACCTCCTCACACTGCTGTGTTTGATGGGGAGGCAAACCCAGAGCTTCTTTAAAGATGCAAGTAGTTGTGTTTTTGTGCCTAAAATACTTGTTAAGCTATTTAAAGAAGGCAGGCAGATATGCTAAGGCACTAAAAATAAATGCTTAAAAATACCTCAGAATGCCTGTGCATCAGAAGCAGAGGGTAAAAGGACCTTTACAGGGATCTTTTCCCTGCATCGTCCCCGGAGCAGAACCTCAGCTTTACAGAGTTGTGGTTAAGGCAGATCTAGACTGAGCTGCCACCTTAGTTGACATTGCAAGAAGGCCCAGCTTTCTGTCCTCTTGGTACGGGTACTGCAGGTCTCAGCACAGCACGGGGATTTCCAGTCTGTTCTTAATGAGGTTGTACAGTTCACAAAGGCCAGCTCATGGATCATAGCCTGTGCAGAGGAGATGCTGCTGTGAACACTGCCTCTTACAGAGCCGTGGCAGTGGCAGAAAATGTGTTTGTGCATGCTGGTGACTTTAAAATAGGTCTGATTTTACCTGCACAGAGCATGATCACTTGTGGAAAGAACACTAATACTGTCGTCAGCTTGTCATCTTTATTTATTCCTTTTCAGCAATTCTGTTTTGGTTTTTTCTTCGCTGCAGGGAAGGAGCCAACCCAGTGTGGCTCACCAGTTCTCTGTGGAGTGACAGGAACTGGACCACAGCTCAGTCAGCTCAGCAGGCGGAGGTCCTTGCTACTCTGAAAGGAGCATCAGACAGCATATTAAAGGAGGGTGTGTTCTTGCAGCTGCCCGGCACTATCAATGCTAACCAGCGGGATGATCTGGATTTCTGCTACTCTCTGCCAGATGGCAGCATTTTGATAGTCCAGTCTTCATTGCAGGTCTGTGCTCTGTGGTTATGGCAGGAATTCATCCTGAAATAGCAGCTCGGATTTTGAAATTCAGGCATGGTGCACTTATTTGGGTATTTCTAGCTGCGAGTTTCAGTGGAACCAGTTAGCAGCAGTTGGGTTTAAGAAATGAGGAATGATTTTCCCCAGGTATTTAAAAGTTGGGCAGAAGGCATCTTGCTCCATGCTGAATGAAAACCAGAGATCCATTGTTGCGGGGCTTTCCCATTACAATATACATCTGTGAACACATATATACGGTGAGAAAATACTTGGAGTGTTTTGTCTAGTGTGATAAACACAGAGGATTCTTCAAAAATAATGAAGAATTCGGGGATTAATTGACAGCTGTATTGCAGGGAACCTGGTCTCCTAAGGAAAATTGTTGATCTTACGATCAAAGCCCAAATCTATCTTTCACTTTGTATTTTGGGCCCTTCCCGAGGAAAAGGAGTGTTTCATTCAAATACAAATGTCTCCATGGCTACAGATTATGTAAATACGTGAGTTGGATTTTGTCTCACACTGAGGGTTACATTCAGTCTTGGAAGGCATCAGAGGGGAGAATTGCCAGATGGAAATAACGACATCTAACAGTAAAGCAGTAGTCTAACACAAGAGCGGGCAGTGTTTTGGGAGTCCTGTTGGGGGTTTTGTTGAGCAAATGCATCCTGGGATCATACAGGACACTGTGTTTCTGCTGGGACGTGGTTAGTTTGACTTTCAGTGGTCTTCTAGGGTTGCACATGGTTGGACTGAAGGTTCTCTTTGTTTCTAAGTGAGATAGATTATTTTTCTACACGTTCACCTTTTTCTTTGTCAGTGCCCTTGGTGGATTGGGGAGATCTGCTTAAACATCGTAAAGCAACAAAGCTTGAGGGTGGTAGAAAACGGTTCTGGTTTATATCCTGAATGCTGAAAGTGATGACGCAAGCCAATTCATAGAGCTTGTTCTAAAGATAAGAGGACCTTATCCTATCACAGAAAGTGAGAACACTTAGAGGGAACAAGTGATCTGTAGTGATGCTTGCTTGCACACAAAATGCTTTCAATGCAGGGCTCTCCACTAACTCATCCAGGGTTTTCAGGATGTTTTGTGACACCACAAAGCAGCTGTTCTTTACTTTTCTGACTAAGACATTTATATTCAACCCTGACATTTTAATCTAATAATAAAAAAAAAAAAAAGCTTTTTACCTCCTTGCAGTATAAACAGAGAACCTCTATATAATGGGCATCTGTGGAATATGGAATTAATCCCACTAGTGCGGAAAAACCTTCATAACTCTCTTGCGGCTTCATCACTCTTTGAGTTATGAGGTCTTCCTCTCACTTGTGGGATAAAGTCCAAATCCCACAGAAGCTTATTATGTGTCCACTATTTATTAAGACTTCATCATTTAAAACAAAACACTTAAGAAAGACACTGAGAAACATTTTAAATCAAAGAGGTTTCAGTCTGAGGAATATTTGTTGTACTTGAAGATTTTTCAAAGCGCAGAAGAAAAAGTTCATTTTAGTCCTGATAACCACTGAACTTGTTCCTTCTGCTTATTTTTCTTTTTTCTTTTTCTCCATGGAGAGATTCTGAATGTTTTTCCTTTCTTTCCTACACGGTTTTATAAATCTTTTAGTATCCTTGTGAAGACTTCACTTACTTTTCTCTGCTTTGAAACCAAATGACTGCAGCCACTAACCATGAGTGAGAACCCTTGTTTCCTGGCTTATGAATGTCCCTTGGTGTCCCTTGACTTGCAGAAAGTCCTTTAAATGACACTGGTTCACAGAAGTGTACCATAACACAAATACACTAGTTGAAGTTTAAACCTAGTAGGTTAGCACTAGTAAAATTTTGTGCCAAGGTTGTTCTAGAGCTAATGAAAGTTGGCAAGGAGGTAGGGAAACCTGATCTTGATTTAAAAAGTCTGCCGTGTACTGTGTCTGGGCATATTTACCTCTCTTTGTTTCCACAAACAGACTGTTAGAGCAATGATTCTTTCTTTTCACTTCTATGTCTTGGTCTGTATGTCAAATAAAGTAGAAGCTAAAGTCCATAATTTTCTATAATGCAGCTGAACACGGCCATTATATTAGCCATGCTAATGAATTTAATTACTTCATTGTAGTAATTTATTATATAAAGGTAAGCAAGAATTTTTGTAGTGATTTTTTTACAAGTAAGCATGAGTTCAGAATATAATACCTGTTTTAATTCCCTTGATGTTTTTTCAGTCAGGCAAATGCTGTTATCTTTATTCATACACTAAGAATATTTTAAGTTCTCTATTTCTGGATTTCTGTTACTTTTCCCCATTTCTTCCTATTGAAAAGTCTAACAGTTACCACCTATAGCATCCTCATCTTCCCTCCCATGTAAGTGACTAGCTGTGAGAAATTAGGAACTCTTATAGCTGGGAAACATATGGCAGAGCAGGTTTAATTACTACTTGAGGATCATTCTGTATCTCAGTTGCAGAGCTGGGATGAGAAGCCAGAAGTAGCTGGCTGCAAGCGCCAAGCTCATGGAATGGCTCCTGGGGTAAGGTCAGTCAACGTTGTCAATTGGAATAGGTATATAATTTTTCATATTTTTGCAGACACCTCATGGTGAGAACACAGAAATATTGGCACGATACGTATGGAGCAGATGTGGCACCACCACCGCCCTTCTCAATCTGGTCATACATCTGAGGCTGCAGCCGCTGTGCTCCCTTTCTGCCAGCACTGAGTTTAGATGAAAAGTACAGAGCAGCTCAAAGCTATGTGCCTGGAAGACTAGTGTTGTTGGACCTGCTTGCCTGTTAAAAAGAAATGTTAAGGTAAGAATGTCTCTGGGGAGTGAGAACTGAAAAGGATTTCTCTACAAGCTGGAAGACTGTGGGCATGACGTATCATTCCTCAGCTCTGGAAAAATCAAGTAAATTCAGATAAATTCCAAGGGAGAAGTCAAATCTTGGGTGCATACTTGAACTCTGAATCTACTAACTTGTTCATGTGTTCTTCCAGTTAATCACTTTTCTTGCCTTGTTCATAATAGAGAAAACATGATCTAAACTCAAATTCCACAAGGGAATCATGAGTAAGGAACCACAGCTGCTGGCTCGAGCTAAAAAATTTAAGAGTTACTAGTCAGGTCTCCAGTGAGAACTCAGGATGGGCCCCTTTTTATGAGAATCTATGAGATTTACAGCAAAATTGTATGGCCAGTCAGAGGGCTTCTACTTGATGATAGGTCTTTCTGCTCAGCTCTTGCTGCTGAGTGGACCTGAATTAGCACAAAATGACTCTCTTATTCTGCTGTAGTGTGGATTTATATTCACAGGGGTAGCTCCTCAGTAGGGGTGAATTATCTTAACTCTTTCAAAGGACTTGAGGTTGGCTGAGATTTGATCCTGGAACCAGGTGAGCAGATGCTTTCAAGTTCCACGATATCATCAGTAAAAGCTGTTGTCACCATGTGACCTCCCCAGTCTTTAGCTTTGTTTTATTGTCTTGCTCAGATTTTCGATGACATCAAAAGGAGTTCCAGTCCATTGTTGTAGCCAAAGCATAACAATGCTTCTGGTGTAATTATATTTGCATGTGAAAAATGCTGGGATGTGATGAGAAGCAGATGAGATCAGATTCCTGGCTTGTATTTTGAAATTACTTGGCCACTTTCCGCAAGTGCAGATTTGAAAAGAATACTTCTGAGGAATTTCTCATGTGTGCATCCCTTTCAAAAGAAGCCTAGGACAGTTCTGAAGACGGCGGTCTATTTTTAGCTCTGCTGTGCACATAAACATGTAGCCATAATAAACATAACACGTACATAAATTCAGTTTTCGAGCTAGAAAAACAGAAAAGGCAAGGAAAGCACGGTCTGCAGAAGCAACAGGAAGTGAAAAGGTGGCAAGAGTGAAACAAGAATGTAAATCACATTTTTTATGAGTGGCCACCCGGACGACAGAGTGCAGAAGCAGACCAGGTTGTTGTGAGAAATAACAATGAAGAGTGCACATGTAATAATACAAAGTGCCTAAGAGAGGGGTAGGGCTGGGGATAAGGCCATCCTAGAGCAGGGCTTGCAGCAGGCTTATTGCTTACACTGCCTTCTGCTTCCTTTTTGGTCCTCACGACACCACCACCCCCACCACCCCCTTTTATTTTTTCTTAAACGAGACCGGTGTTGTTAGGGACTGTCCAAAAAACACCCTCTTGAACAATAAACACAAATGACTGTGGTGGTCCTGTCAGCTTTGAGTCTTTGTAAAATTAGCCAGTGATCCACAGCACTTCCTGGAATTGATTTCACAGGCTTTCTCCCTACCTCCTCACGGACAGCCTGGAGAAAAAAATAGAGATTCCCTCACCGCCATCAGTGAATGCTGTTCGTTTTCTCATTACTGTGAGTTCTTACAGACAAGGAGTCCTGAAGAGCTATCCCTTTTGAAGCAAAGGGGGTTTTGCTACTGCTGCAGTAACAAATCAAACACTATGCTCACAGCCCCTTACATTTGGAAAAGAACACTTCCAAATGATTAACCAGTTATGCATGGCGAGGACCTGAAACTTTGATGATTTATTCAGCCTCCATAACCTATAGTAAAATATAAATTTTTGTTAATAGTGGCATAAACGTAACAGCCTCTCTCCCTCCTCCTGCCTCCTCCCCTTTTTTTTCCTAAGTGTGGGACTTGCAAGATTTTTGGAAGTAAGAAAGCATCTGTTTTTCTGTATGTTTACTCTTTTTATAGACTTCATAAATCCAGCAGGCTTCTATTCGGACCACTACGCCCTTTCAATAGAAGCATGTTTTCACTGGGATTTCCACATTCATAATTATTCCTCTCGTTTCTCTGCTGTGAGAAGACAAGCTGCTGTTTCATTGCTTTGGGGAAGTTAATAATATGGTAGGCAAAATATCAGGAAAAATCATAATGAATGAACCTATACAAATTGTAGGGAAACACACGCTGCTGTTATAAAACGTTCCCATCATAAATCTCAGCAAATCACTCTGTGCACAAGTGAATAACTTTTTAACACATAAACACTCAATTAATTAAAGGTAATATACTATATACACTCTAACTAGCGTGACACAGAAAAGACAGACTCAAATAATGGCATTCAAGATTGTGGGCCCAGTCGTGTCTGCCACAGTCCTCCTGAGAGAGCTGGGAATAATAACACTCCAGAGTAACTCTCTTCCAAACCTGAAGTGAAAAAGGAGTTCTCAGGCTCTGCGCTGCGCTGCTGTGTTACTGCATTCACTTAAGACCTAAGTAGGAAATTCCCTACTTTTTTCTCACCTTACTCTGTACACACAGCAAATGTTTCCTTGGTTTCATGTAGGTCACCACTGCCTCCTCCTCCTCCATAGTCTTTCTTACTTGTTGCTATTTTTTTTTTCACAGAATTATTGAGGCTGGAAAAGGCCTCTCAGATTCCATCTTACCCATGATTCTTTTAAGTTTATTTCTTTTAAAACTTGCATTACTTGCAAGACTATTTCACTTATTAACATTGTCTTTTCCATCAGCGACTGTGGTTCAGCATCACTAAAACATATCTGTGCCCTTTGAGAGCCGTATTAGGGAGAATGTGCTGGGACTATTTAACAAATACTCTTTTTTTTCACTCTCTAAGAAGAAAAAGGAGAGGAAAATCAACAAACTCCAAAATCTTTTCAGTTTTGAATGTGTTTGTGTCAAAATCCGAGAGAAACTCGCCAGCTGTTTAAAAATAAACTGGTTGTAGTCCTACAGGAAGGTACAAAGCAAGATTCGCTTTCCTAATGCAGGGGTTATTTGGTTTTCTTTTAAGTGAAAATAGAGCCAGCAAGAGCCACCGAGAGAAGCCCACAAACAGCTAGCTGTTAAACTTGAACGTGCAAGAATACTTACGTTCACAGACCTGCCTGAAGTGAAACGGTGTTGCTGTGTGATCGGACAGGTCTTCTTCCGCTCTCACAGAGAGAAAACTAATGATGAAACGTTTTGAAGGAGAGAATGGGAATATTTTTTAATGTTTTGCAGTTTCTCAGGGCAAGGAACCTTTTCCATTGAAGTTCAAATTGCGTGTCTGTACTATGACTGGTTCCTGTATGTATTGCATCTCACAGAGGTTCTGCATTGATTGCCTAACTTGGAGTGAATGAAGAGGAACACGTTGACTCCCACACTCCTCTGCTCTTCTTTGCATGGCTCCAGCAGTTGTATGTTGATCCACATTCACATCACTTTTACGATTGATAGGTTTAACCAAAGTTTCCACAAGACCGGAGGATACAGTAACTACTGGGCAAATGAAGTTAAAAAAGAATAGTGAAATCTGCCATTATTCTCCGTAAAGTAAGAGAGTAACAGCCAATAGTGGTGACTGGGACTGTTTTGGGAACATACTGTGTGATCACCCATTTGAAGCTGGTTTATCACACTTAACCTTTTGCCTGACTGTCGAACCAGAATGACTATGCCACTTCCAACATCACGAATAAGAAAGCATCACATGGAAGTTGTGTGCTTTCACTTGACAGCTATTGCCAGATATTTTTCTTTTAGGATCAAGAACCATAGAAAGTTAGGTTGGAAAAGATCTCCAGGACCATCAAGTGCAAACACTAACCTAAATGTACCAGGACCACCACTAAACTGTATCCTATCTGTACAACTTTTAAAGGTGTCCACAGATTCACCACCTCTCTGTCCAGCTTGTTCCAATGCCCGATGACCCTTTCAATGAAGGAACTTTCTTTGAGGCTGGATTGGAGCATCTTGTAGTGCTGTGTAGATAATCCAATGTGTGCAGTGGGTGCCTGCATGCTTCCAGCTTTGGGTAACAGTTGGGGAGAGAGACACTACCTACAAAAGAGAGGTTTTGTACATCATACATGTGTGTGCACACACACACAGACGAGTGTGTGCTGTAGAAGAGCAAGGAGGGAAAAAGGTAAAAATAAGCCACTCAAACAGGAATAAACATGCCTGAAGTTGTCCAGATATAGGTGTTTGTTGAAGTGAGAACGAACCTTCTGGTCCTTTCCTCAGAAAAACTCTTGAGAAGATGATTTGCTATAGATTTGTGAGGTAGAAGCTTGAATGGAAAATAAAATCATTTTATTGTTGGGATGACCTCACTAGGAGTAGAGCTGAAAGTCTTCCTGGGTCTGCGCAAAGCATCGCTGCTGCTTATTTAATGCCTTTCTTCCTATCTTCAGGGATTACCCGCTCTACCTAACTCCAGACAGCAACTCTGTAGGGATGACACATATAGGCAGTCCCTAATGCCAATGGCCAGGCACTAGAAACTCCGCATTCCTGGACAGGGTCTTAACATGGTCCTTCCTGCCACAAAAGATCAGACTGAATTGGAGTGCCGACAGTGCCCAGAGCTAGAATAAAATGCTTTGGCAATAAAATCTTCCATATATAAATACTATTTGAAATCCTTCCTTTGGGCACTGTAACAGATTCATCTACCCCAGACGAGTGGATGGTGAAGTATTTGCTCATTCTGCTCTCAAAGTCTCCATGGTGAGCTTGGTTAGCAGACTGACAGATGGTGTCCCAAGTCTTTTACACTGTCCCCTCATAATTATTCAATGAATTTCCAGAGTGTAAAGCAACAGCTGCATTTGCCTGTAGGATGACAGAATGCATTTTATATGGAAGGAAGAGCAAAGTCTTATTTCCAAACACAAGTAGTGTAGTAACAAGAATAGAGCACATCAGAGCCTAATGGTTCTGTTGGAAGAAGAATTAGTTCGTGTTAATAACTTTTATAACCATTTGAACTGCTTTCTTTCAGCTGCTCCCAAAGGAAACTTTTTCCTTATTTAGTGCCTCCAAAGTTCCCTAAAATGCTTGGATGAATGGTCTTATGTTAGAGCCAAAGGTTATTTTATTCACTGAATTTCAGAACATTGAAAATGTCCTGTCTGGTTAAGTAGTGGCTTGATTTTGGGTCATCTTGAAGTAATTTTTAGGTAATTTGGGGAGAAGGGCTGTTTGGAGTGGGGCTAGTATTCAGAAGAAGCAGAGTGTTCGTGAAATATTGAAACCGATACGCTATTATGTCATTGAAAACGTGTGTGTACATAAGCAAGTGCCAGTTACACCTGTATTATGAAATTAAACAGAGCCAAGGAGCTTCCTGGATACTAGAACTCAGACATCTAAGTTGCTAGAACAGTCCTTGGATAATTTTGGCCCTGGTCAGCAAGAACTTTCCCAAGCAGTTCCTGGACTCAGCCTGTAATTTAGCAAAGGACCAGGATTAGCAGGGCGCGTGTATTTGGTCACTGCTGTATCAAAAGCCAGACCGTTTAGTAGTATAGGCTCAGAACGACTGCATTTTCGTTTCATATACCAGTGGATGTAATACCTGTAAAAACTTGCATATTTCTTCAGTGCTCTTTGCAAATCAAACCTTAGCCAACTAGCAAATGCTCTCAGGTCGTTGCAGTTGCCTAGGATATGGTTGGGAAACAGAATGCAGCCTTTAGCTAATGAGGGTGGATGGAGGTTTTGCATATCCCAGGTTCTAAGGTGAGATGATTGTGCTAACGACTACATGCGTAGTGAGTAAACGAATACATTTATGAAGCATATTGGCATGCACCAACATCTGTTCTATGAAAGTATTCCAGCATGGACTGTGTTTTTCCCAGAAGACTGCAACAACTACCATGTTTCAATAGGAAAGTTTGATTGTCAAGACATAACTGCCATTGATCCCATAACAGCCAAGACAGCAGAACCAGAATTCTCTCTGTAGATTATGTGAGCTCTGTAAAGGGGGTGAAGATGTCTACATGTTGTACAGTCTGCTGTCTCACAGCGGAAGCAGAAGTGTGTCGGTAAGCCAAACTGAAGATGGCCCTATGCAATGACATTTCTAGTCTCACATATGTGCCTGATCAGTGCTTACAGAGATCAGGGGACACCCATTTCCCCAGAGAAATTAGGTGATCTTGTGTCAAAGCCTTACCTTGTGTAAGACAGCAGAGTAAGAGGAGTGAAGACTGTGGAAAATTGCTGTCATAGATTAGTTTTCATAGAATTGGTGGAAGTGGAAAGTGAGGTAAGAAGTATTATTTTCTGAACATAACAAACATAAATTTAGCTGTAATTCCTCATGTGAGATTATGTTCCTCCTTTACCCATGTAGTTATACCAATGATTTCTGAAGCTACTTTAGCCATAGTTCTAGCTAAATTAATCTTTTGCATGCAGCGCTGATAAGAATGTATTTAGAAATATTTTAGAGGGAAACCATTGATAAAACAAGATTCTGTTAAATCTGTCTTGGGTTAAGTTTAATTTTTCATATTCTCTAAATAGATCTGATACTGAGAACCGAATGCAGTGAATGATGTGCAGACCGTGCTGGAGTCAACTGAACCTTTACTCCTACATATCAAAAAGGTAGATTGTTTTTGCAAGACATTGTGAAATTGGGGAGCAGAAAAGAGGGTGCTTGGGGTGTGTGTGTGCAGCTAGAATGGCGTACTCTTCAAGCGTTTACATGTGAATGCCAACATTTTTGCAGGTGAGTAAATTCTTTGAGAAGAAAAGGATGAAAACTCCATTTTCTCTAGCAAAATAAGGTTCCATCATGATCTAAATCTTTGAGTCATGTTTTTCTTGTCATCCAATATTGCAGATTGGTGGTTATAACAATAATTGAATGTATTATTGATTCACATCTAATCTCTATGAAATTAGCGATGGAAACAGTAAGGATCCTTTCGAACCAAGGAAAACAAACAGGACGACCCACATAGATACTCAGGGTGAAATCGTGGCCTTGTGGAAGTAAATAGTAAAACTCGTTGACTCCAACAGGGTCAGGATCTCTTTCCCCTTTCCCTCCACCCGCAGTGTGTAACCACAGCTGTGCTTTTGCTAAGCAGCATGCAAGAACAACTTATGAATCACATCTGGTGACCCAGTTTGGCATCCCAGCAGAGAAACCATCAGGAATATTAACCCCTTTGTTATGTAAATTAAAACAAAGAGACTTTTGGACTCCTTGGGTAATGCAAAAACTATGGGAAAGAAAAGAAGAGGATAAAAATATTTTAGTGGATCTTGGGCTCAAGGCCACAGTGAGGGAGAAAAGCTGCTGTTGTAATTACACAATTTAAGAATAAACACATTTTTAGGTTCAGCTGGCAATGTAACTTGATAAATTTCTTTGGTTTCTTTCTACTTGTTCTCACTGACGCAAGCTGGCAATAGCCCTTTGCAGAATTTCAGGCTCTCTTGAGTCAGTGTCTTGATCTTCAGTCAAGAACTTCTCTTTTTCCAAGAAACTCTTAATTTTCCATTTCCTCCTTGGCACAGCTTAAAACTCTATCCAAAAGCTGCATTAGCATTTTCACCTGAGCCATTGGAATTTCCACCATCACCAGGCGTATTTCCCTTTTCTTCCTTTGGAAGCTTTCTTGTAAAAAGTTATGCACAAACCTCTGTTTTTTGCCCCTCCCTGCCCCCCTCCCTTTTTTTTCCCCTTGAATTTGTATTTTAGGGATGTGTGGGTGTGCATTTTAGTCTGGGAAGGAATCTCATACTCTGGAGTTTAAATTGTAGCCATCTATCTGCTGGGCTGAATGGGCTTTCTGCATAGAAACACTCCATTTGTTATCAGATCTAGAATGCAGTGCTGTGCTTTCTCACTGTCTTGGAATCCAACAGTGGCTGTAAAGCAGCAAATGCTGCCTTTGAATCTCACCAGAAGGCTTTAGGTTAGTGATTTAACATGTATCACTTACGTGGAAAATTTTAGAGAAAGTAGAAAAATGGAAGACACAAAGTGTTATAGACCATTATCTCTAAGCAAGTAAGTCAGCCTGGTCCTCCTGACAGTATTGAAGCCACTGCCTTCACATTACTCTCATTTATTCTGTTTAAACTGATTTTACCAGGCTGCAGAATAGGCTAATTATGGCTGAGGGATGAAATGCTCTGAGTTATCACACCTGATTGGCCATGTGAAGATCAAGAGCTGAATTCTACAGGAAAGTCATCATCTGCCACAATGGCTGGATCCCTGTATAAGATGAATGGTGGCCCATCAGCTAGTTCAACATGTCAGGTTGAGGTCTAGCACCTATAAGCACTTGGTCTTTGAGCCATCTCTTTTGGAAATAGTACTTTTGCTGATGGTGAGCACTGGGTTGCTTTCTAGAGGTACCAGGGCCAGACTCACAAAATTGTGCAAAGTGTCTAATGCCACTGAAATGAGACACTTCAGACTCGTACCTCAATACAGAAATACCTCTGTTCTGAAATAAGTCTAGTTCTATCTCTCTTAAGTCCAGGAAAGCAATCCAAAAGGCAGTTATGGCTTTGTTCTTTGTGTACAGTCAAAACATCCTGTTTATTTAGTATTTTTATTGCCTGTTAACAGGATAACGTGTGATAAAAGTTCAAAACTATATGATCTCAACAAATAGAATATTGAACAACCAGACTACTTGGAAAGGGTAGTGTCAGGTGTCTGTATTTTGAACGTTTGTGAAAGACATTTCATTTTAGCATGATGGCTACAAACTGCTGGGATGGCTACCGACAGTAGGGAGACACTGTCTGAGAGCAGCGAAGAAGTAATATCATATCACACAGTGCGGAGGAATTCAGTGAATACACAGGGAGAATGAATAGACACAGCAAAATATTCCTGTTTATAGGAATACTAGCGTAGCTCCTAAGTTACTAACCATCAGGTCACTAAAGTAATATTGAGCAATGCTTTTTGAAAACCTCACATCAGCATTATAATTTTCTCCAACACACTGAAACCTTTTGCTCTGCAGAGACTTTTGATCCTGGAACTGAATTCAGTGTGAGAGCACATGCTACACTTCTAATAACCTAGGACAGCATTTCCCATTGTGCAGAAGTGTGCTATTAATATTAAAGTGTGAAATGTCAGCAGGCACACATAGGGGAAACAAGACTAATAAGGGGTCATAGTGAGTCTTTTCAACTACCTGCATAGAAAGTCATCCTTTCCAGTGGACGATTTAGAAAAAGACCTTGACCTCTCAGACTATACTTTTTATAGCAGTCAGTTCTGCAGCACACGTGAGAGGAAGTTACACTGTCCTGTTTAACACGCAAGTGTTGGTTCAATAAGTAACTATCACTTAGCCACTAATTAATAGTGACCACAGCGTCATTAAGTTCAACATTCTCGAGGGAGTGATTGAACCCAATGTGGGACTGTGACACTAAACTTTTGGTAATTAAATTTTTTTCAGGTGGAAAGTTAGTTAAAAATCCCTAAAGTCAAAAGTGAGGAAATTAAAGTCCTCACACTCAGCATGAAGGCTTCTTAGGCATCCCAGGAGTCACAGAGGAATGAATGCACCTTAACAAAAAGGAAAATAGAAAGGCAATTAGGAGCTCGTGCAGTTAGGTTGCAAGGTTCAAGATGCATTTTAAAATACTTCAGAAAATAGTAATCTAGTACAGTTCAAGAAAAGGAACACGAGAATTATGAAGATAAAAAAATAAGGTCTAAGTTGAGAAGTCATCATAAATACAAGCAGCATTTCTAGCAGTATATTTGTTGAGAAGTAGTTCATTTTTTCACCCTTGAGAAGCTGCAGACGGTATAGATGTTAGGACTACTTTCAGTGAGGCTGGGGTATCTGTAACAAACAAAAGTAATCAAAGGAATTAAACGTTAAGACATTAAACTGAAAACCTGGAAAGCACCAGTTTGCAAAGGCTCCCAAGAACACAGACAGCAAAATGGGGTAGCTGAACTGTTAGTAGGAAAATGTAATGAGCTGAAATTTTGTTAAAATAGGTGAGTCACTTGAAGAATCATCGGTGAATGTAAGTTTAACGATTCATTAGAAAAATCAATAGGGAAAATGATAAAAGAAAGTTACTCTCCTCATTATTTTCCTAGACTCTTTCTTTCCTTAAAACTGATAAAAAATGCCCTGGTGAGAGGCTGCTGAGAAAATGAGGAGGACCCTGGCAAGGTACAGACATAGAGAAGAAACAGAGCAGAAAGTGACCAAGATTCAAGACCTGCTGCCTTGTGGTGGCTGAACAGGTCTAAGAGTGTCATGCTTCAGATCTCGCCTTGCCCCTCATCCCAGCTAAGGTGGTGAGAGATTAAGCATTGAACTGAATGCAGCCTTATCTTCAGGCTCTGGTTGTGGCACAAAACACTATTACATTGGTCACCTTCTGAGACCATTTACCATTTCAATAGGACTAGTTTTGTCTTACAGAGACACTTCCTCTAATTATACCTCATGCTTCACATGCACAAGCTGAAAGGGAAACAAGTCTGATAATGAAAAGAGCATTAACTAACAAGTATCTGCTGGAAGAACACAGTGATGCTCCAGTGTGAACAGATACAGAATCACAGAATGCATTTGTTTCGAAGGGACCTTTAAAGATTATCTCCTCTAATGTCCTTGCAGTGAACTGGGACATCTTCAACTAGGTCAGGTTGCCCAGAGCCTCATTCAGCCTGACCTTGAATGTCCAAAGGGATGAGGCCTCCACCACCTTCCTGGGCAACTTGTTCCAGTGTTTCAGCACCCTCATTGTATACAACTTCTTCCTTGTCACTAACCTAAATCTTCCCTCTTTTAGTTTAAAACCGTTACCCCTTGTTCTGCCACAACAGACCTTGCCAAAAAGTCCCTCCCCATCTTTCTCGTGGACTCTCTTGAAGTACTGAAATGAGGTCTTCCCAGAGTTGCCTTTTCTCCCAGCTAAACAACCCCAGCTCTTGCAGCCTGTCTTCATAGGAGAGGAGCTTCAACCCTCTGATCACTGTTGTGGCCCTCCTCTGGACCTGCTCCAACACATTGATGTCCTTGTGTTGAGGACTCTGTATCTGCACGCAGAAGCCCATGTGGGATCTCACCAAAGTGGTGTAGGTGGGGAGAATCCCCTCCCTCAGCCTTCTGGACACACTTCTCTTGATGCAGCCCAGGATGCAGTTTGTTTTCTGGGCTGTAAGGGTACATGATGGGCTCACATCCAGCCTTTTCTTGACCAGTAACCCCAAGTGCTTCTCTGAAGCTCTCAAGCACATCATCTCCCAGCCCCTATTGGTACTGAGGATTGCTCCCATCCAGGTGTAGGACCTTACAGTTGGCATTGCTGAACAGCATGAGGTTCATACTGGCCCATTTCTCCAACTTGTCCAGGTCTCTCTGCATGACTTCTCATCCCTCTGGTTTATTGGCTGCGCCTCTCAGCTCGGTGTCATCTGCACGCTTGCTGAGGATGCACTTGATGAGGATGCAAATACTAAATGGCACTTGTCCTGTTAAAGACCCCTGAAACATCAAGCCCTATATTTAATATCTGGATTTTTGAGGTATGTAATCTACAAGTGTTAGCCTTATTTCATTCTTTTTTCTGAAGGATACAGATCTGAAAGAAAATCTGCCTCCACAGTGAGAGGAACAAAACTCAAACAGAAATCACGCGGCCATTCCACATTCCTTAGGCATTCAGTTTTAGAATAATTTTCTTGAAAAACATAGTGTCCTAAAGGAAATGTACAGTCGGTGCTGTTGATGGAGTGGGCTTACTCGCACTTGTAACTTGCGTAACTTGCTTATAACTTTGGTTTTCACGAATAATGTCAATCCAAAGTTGTGTCAAAAGCAGTTCCTTTACACCAGCCATCATGTCGGGTGCTGAGCACGCACGAACATGCAGGACACGGAGCTCCTACCCAGATAATAACCGTTGGACTAGAGACTAAATTCCGTTCATCTTGCACCTTGACGTCCTCCATTTCTACTGGGACTGGTTTTGACAATCTGACCCTCCCAGCAATTAAAAACATCTGCCATTTTTTCAAACAAACCTGCCAGGAAAATATTTCTTGCTTTCCTCACAAACGTGGAATTTTGAGCTGCCCTCCCACCCCCAAATTACATTGGACTGATTCCCAGGCCATGTAATGTTCAGTCCTGGGTTAATGACTGGTTTAAATTTCAATAACCCACACTTCATTAGGACCAGAAATAGATTATACCATGGTAGAGATGGGATTCCCCCTTTTCCAACAGGATATAGACTTTTTTTTCTACTAGGTTTGGGGTTTGGTAGAATATAAAGTACCAGAGTTTCAGACGCAAAGCTGTGTAGGGGATGGTTAATGCGTTAAAGTGTTTTGCACTGAGCTGCTGCTGATGGCTGCAGCTCCAACAGAGTTTCAGTGAAAAGCTGTTGCGGGAATGCATGAACACAGACAGCCCACACCATGGGCACTTTATGTTCAAATGAGGGAAAGAAAAGAAGGGAGAGTCAAGCTGAGATGAAGTGGTGTGTCTCAGCTTCTGATGTCCTGTTCCAATCTTGTAAAAGCACCAAAACATTTTCCCTTTTGCTGGGAGAAGCAAATTTGTGGACTTTAGGACTTTTAAATGCAATGAGAAAAGTGATTGTCTAGTGAAGAGCTTAAAAACCCTGTAGCAGGCATAAACTTGCTTGTTTGTGTCGTGATGTAAGACACCTGCTCATGTACAGTGCCCTGCAGATATTATTGCTGCTCCATGGCCAGCTCAACTCATGAAATTAGAGACACATGACTTCTGCGCTCATCTTCTTCCCACCAGCACCCAACATTTCAGTGAACTAGTATTGAACTAGTGCCTCCTGCAGAGCTCTACTTGCCTTTAAATTGAACAACACTCAAGACCAAAAGATATGTGTACACTGTAAGTGCAACTTGGTTGAGGGGAGAAAGAGCTGAATGTCTCCCATGACAAGAAAACAGAGGAAACTGGTTGCTTAACAACTGTCAGTTGAGCAAAAGCCTATGAAACTGTGTTCTTCAGCAACGCTTGGGTGTTTCCTACATAAAAGAAGGGAGATAACAACCCTATGAGGGGATCCCCTATATATAATAGGTACAAACAGCGCTGGAAGGAATGTTTCTACACTTTTTCTGCTTTCAAAGGATGGATGTGAATGAATCTTCGCTCTGTTCAGCTATGGTCATGGTGTGTTCAACTCATAATGCATAAAGCTACCGGGTCTTAAAAAAATACAGGGAGAGCATCTCTGTAACGGTTGCAGTCAGTCCAAAACAGTGCAGAAGTGACCTCTGAACCACTCGTATGTTGAAGTCTTTGGCCTCAGCTGCATCACAAGGTTTTCCTCAGTAAATGGGAAGGAGGAGAGCTTCCAAACACTATCAATTAACAGTGAAGCAGTCAACTTTGTGTGCAAATATTCCTCCTTCCTCCAAATAAATGTTTGTACATAGGTGGGTTTGTTTCATGCTTGCATGCTTTTGTTTTCAGCAAATCATTAAAAAAGTGATGACTTACTGAATTGCTTTTTTTAAATCTAGTCACAAACCACAATCGCTTACAGGAAATGGAATGTTTACTTGAGTTTATTATACAAGGGTCTGGATATGAGCTGTGGGATTTTTACACCTCATAGCAACAGTATTACAATTTATTTACATCTTCATGTTGGCAGCTGCACAAACTCTTATGAAATAGGACAATCACACCTTTGGGAACAGTAATTATAGGCAAAGGTATAAATAGTATAAAGAAGTGGGGGCATTTGGCACTTAAGTTGAAGAGAATAGAAACTATTCTGGCAAATCTTCAAAAACACGGTCTCTTGTTCATTACGAGGGCATGAACTAATTAAACCAAACTTGTCAGAATCAGCTGCATGAATAAATTCTAGTCAACTCTGACACAGACATGCTACAAACCCATGAAGAGCAAAGTTGTTTTAGTGATGTCATGATTTGGACGTTCAGAGTATGATATCACCTTTGACAGAATTAATGCTGAATTAATACCATATGTATAAGCACTAATAGGTATTGAATTGAACACCCCATGATAAGTCTGTGTTGGTTTCCAAAGTAACAGTCTGTTTTTTCTTCATAACTCTTACATTAATGTAGTATCAGAAGGGAAATTTAAAATACATTTCAACACTTTTATAAGACAGCCTTTCAGTTTTACGTTCTGCCTCTATTTCAAAAGCTGTTTGCATAAGAAAAGCAATTAAACTTGGGTGCTACATTTTTTATAAGGACAGAATTGGTGTGGTACGAGAAGAATTTGAAAGAAATTATAAACGTAAAAGAAATTGTCACCATTTGATTGCTGGAAGGATAAATCCTCTAAGGATCGCTTGCTCCATTTATAAGTCACTTGGTCTTTTTAGACGTGAATACCAAAGTTAAAATGTTGTTGCATTTAGTACCTTTTTAATGTTTAGTTACTGCCAGTGACCAGGTGTTACTCTTTCCCAAACGCTTTGGCTGACTCCCATCTCTTTCTTTGATATATTAAATTCCTTCACTTACCCATGGTGGTTCCTAGGGTCTTCCTCTTCAGTTTCCCTTCCCCTCAGGATGCAGTATATGTTGAGGATTTACAGCTGAAGCAGAGATTCTACCTTTGTCTTCAGATGGGATGATGAATTAAAAAGAGGTTGTAAGAACTAAAATAAAATGACCCTGTGGTGAGAAAAGCTCTCCGCATACTGAGCACTGTTGTAATAAACTCAGCAAGGAAATCTAACACTGACAAATGTGAAGAGCTGCAAACGAAGAAACAAGTCTCCATTCTATGTTCACAGTGCAGGGATTTGAATTAAGCGTTGAAATGGAGAAACAAATTATAGTGTTTAAAAGTTTTTTTAAAGATTATGGGGTATAAAAAGGTCAGACCCGTATTCAAGATGAGTAAACAGACTAATAGGAATTAATAAGAAAGTAGAGAACTAAAGAGGAACTTGTGTTTTGCCCGCATGCATCCTTGGTCTCTCTTCATTGAGAGTATAGAAGTAATGCTAATGATAGTGGGAATGACAACAAGGATGAGGAAAAGTAAGGAACATCTTCCTGTGAAGAATAATTAAGAACAGGACCCCTCAGTCTAGAAAATAGGTGACTGAGGTAAGTATGGTACAATGATTGCTGATCAAATTTAAGACACAAAGATCAAAGTGCTTTGACAATACAAGAAATACATAGTATGCTTTCTGTCCGGTTTAAAACAAACAGGTAAGAAACAATTTAAGTGAGATTTTTTGTGTTGTTTAACTGTAGAATTCATAACTGTCTATGTTTAAAACAGTGACACAAGTTAGTATGGAATGATGGTAACGGAGCACTGGAACAGGCTACCCAGGGAGGTTGTGGAGTCTCTTTCTCCAGAGATGTTCCAGACCCTCCTGGCTGTGTTCCTGTGCAACTTGGTCTGGGTGGTCCTGCTGTGGCAGGGGGGATTGGACTGGATGATCTGTCAAGGTCCCTTCTGAAGCCTAATCATTCTATGATTTGGGTCTCACCTAGCAAGTTTGTCCGTATGGACAATGCCTCAATAATAGCAAATTACCAGCTTTGTGTGTGTCTACGTGTATTGTGCAGGCTCTTCTGACATGACAAGCAAGGGAATTAGAAATCAGTATGTTGCCTATTTGTCAGCATGCTGAACACTGCTTCAGGGTGCCTGAGAAAGGTTTGGCACCACCAGGAGCAGACAAAGCACAAACCCGGAGTGAAATGGGTTTTTGGTGATTAGGCAATAAGCAGGTTTACCCTACGCAATGGGTTGGTTTGGTTTGGGCACTAGGATGAGAATGGATTCAGAGCTGATTTACTCACAGCCATGCATCCCCCTGCATAGCCAGAAATAGAGCATTTGCCTTTCTGATCACATCCAGATCAAAGTCAAGGGATAGACTAAATGTGTTTATTCTCTCAGCTGAGTGCTTATTGCTAGGAGTCCTATTCAGTGCTAATTGGCTTTACGGAAACATTTATAGTTGTCCATGGTTCTATAGTGGGTACAGCGTGTTCTGGAGAAATATTTGGTTTGGTTTTAAGAAAAGATCAGTACAATTGTAGGCAAAATAAGAAGTTCTTATTTCTTGCTGATGATTTCAAAGCAAACTCGAGTAAAGACCATGTTCAGCTTTTTCCTTGATACATATCCCAATTTTGTTTGAGTTCTTTCCAAGTTCTGTAGTTTTAAACAAAGAAAACTGGTACTCATTGCTCTTGCACCTGCCTTGGATACCTCCCTTTTGATTACGTATTACTCTTTAGGGTTTCTGATAAATTCACAGTACATTCTGGGACACCGTTTCATCCAATACCCACCGAAACACAGGTCCATTCAGTATACAGAATCCTGTTGTTTCCTGAGCAAGAAAAGCAGACTTTCATTTACAATGAAATCAGAATATCAAAGGGGGGCAAGGAAAAAGAGCTAATGTTACAGTAGCTGCACAGTTCTTACATCTAGTGGAAATATTTTTCTTTAGTTCAATTTTGAATTTAGTTCACTCTTAGATGCTGTAACATGCAAGGAAAATGGAGTAGAATACTGAGGAACAAGCATGGTTTTTCTATTTCAGCAGCACCAACCCAAACATTCATCTCTGTACCCTGTCAGACACTGAGTCACTCTAAGAAATTTAATTCAAACTCTTTTTAACCTGTAGTCTGGAGCCCCTGTCTTAATTTATGTACTTTGAATGCTAACCTACTTCTAGTGATACAGATGTATTTGCTGTAAGTATGTGCTATCCTCAGGGACTTTTTTCCTCATTGCCATAGTAGTTCTCCCAAGCACAAAAATGACTGCTATTTTCCCATTTCTAGTTCCCTTGCCGTGGTGGTTTCCATAGAAAAATTTTCAGAAGTCCCTTTCTTTTTCATCTGGGAATACTTGCTGGATGGGAAGGTTTTTGTAAAGAGGAATGCTTTGCATTTTAGTCTTAAGCTAGCAACGTTTGGACTTGTTTTGCCTTGGGGAAAGGAATGGGATGGTCAGAGCTGTATGTGAGAAGCATCGTGTCAGTATCTGTGGATGAAACATGGCCTCAGTGAAGAAAATAATTGTTTTCTCCTAAAATTTTCTCAATTACAATGAACAGAAAGAAACAGAAAGTTCTTGAGGTATCCAGGCACTGCAGTGTGTTTCAGAGAATGAAAGCAAGGCCTTGTAATGGCTCAATTTCTTCGTTCCACAGCTGTGAAGCTGCCTGTGAGAGAAAGGACTCAATTCTTCTTTGGTGACATAGTCGTATTGACTATTGGAGTGAAATGTAACTGCTTATTTTCCCATAGGTTTGTAACCGAAAGACAGTCCAGTCTGAGGCTCTAGCCATGACATTCAAATGATATTCAAATATTACTTTAATTTTATAATTACTGTGTCTTCCTATTTGTGGCTATAAAGTGCAGACTAATTTTCCACTTGGGCTTTACTTCACAAACTCTTCTCGTGTGTTTCTTACTCTGTGTCTAGATTGTTGGGACTAATTCCTCACTGAACTTCCACTAACGTGAACCCATCGAAATGGTAGTGCTAGATATGAGGAGCCTCCTTGAAATGTCTGCTTTTAAAACCCTCTGGTTTAGTTTGCATTGAGTGTTATGGCAGTGAGGTGTTCTCCCACCTCTGCAAACACTCACACAGAGACATATTCTAACGTGTGATACCAAACTGCCGGGTTTGGTTATGAGGTGCAGGGTTGTAAACTTTCATGTCAGATTCTCAAGAGAATGTTAGAGTCTCACCGATGCTCACGTACAAACCGAGGAGGTGTCAGTGACTGCAGGTTTCTATCCCGGTCCCACTATTGTCACGTGGAAATTTGCCTTAAGCATAATCAGGAGCATCAGCCTCCCAGTAAGGAAGGTCAGATCAACGTGAATGCCTGTTAATGATAGGTGTCATAATTACAAGCAAAGTAGTGTTCAGAGCTTCCACAACGCAAGCAGCAGGCAATCCAAGATGTTGTTTTCCCAGGGAAATAAAGCATTTTCCTGGAAAAAGCATCTGCTTTTTCTTGCACCCTTTTTACAGTGCTTCCTCTATTGGCGAAGGTTTTGTAAGGATGTCTGCCTTTTCTCATTATCCTTTTTCTGTGTTTTGTTTAGAATGTCTGTTTTGAATAGATTGGATATGCCTAGAGACTCTGAAAAGCAGTAGGAGGGAAAAAAGTCTAAACCAATACATAAAGAATGCAAATACATAGAGTACACCGTTTTCCTCAGCGTCAGCCCCTCTCCTTTAGCAAGGAAGCTTTGAAGAGAAGAGGTAACATTATTCTTTAAAAAAGAGATGCCCTAACTATGCCTGCTTGAGAGTCAAATGTTAATTCAAATGAGTTAATCAACATTTCGGTAATAAATTTGAGCTTGAAATAAATTTGAGTAAATTTATTTCAAGTAAAATTTCCAGTTTAGGTCCATTTAGGACTTCTGGACTTTTTAATACACAGCATCTTATAAATGTTCTGCTGGGCATTTCCATCTTCAAGAGGAAAACGATTGAAACGTTAAGTGCAACAAAGGAATAGAGACTGATAACTTAACAGAAGGCTGGCATGGACACCAACTAGCTACCCCCTTAAACACTGACTATAAAAATTAAAACCACAGCTAAGCCTGAATTGGTTAAACACCTTAGAGATGACTTTTTTACAGCAAATGTTGTCTGCGTTGCACGGCAGGGCCAGATCCTCCGCTAACACCTGGGGGGCTGTCTTTTGATTCCCTACTTAAATAAGCTGGTGGACAATTCTCTCTAATTTTGCCAGCAGTTCTTCAGCTGCTTTGGTGTTCACTTCTCATGGGCTAGGCAATACCAGCTCTTCAGTGTGTACTGGTGTAGATGGCCTGCTTCAGAGACAGAGGAAGCGGGGTGGGGGGGATGACTCCTTGTTTAGAAAAGTGCTGCAAGAGATAGAAATGCCAGAAAGATGTTTTTTGAGATAGTGTGGGACTAGGTACATTGGAGAAAGAGCGTTGGTATTTTTCTCATTAGCTGCATGAAATGAGCCATCCACCTGTGTTTGCCCAGACCATGGTGAAGTGTTTGTGTTGGGAGCAAGACCTTCATACATGGGTGGACATCTGTTACTGCGTTCAGGTGTCTCTATGGGTTTGTCAGCTCCTTTCTTTCATGGGTTGTAATTTTAAAATACTTCTCACAAAGGTTGTTTCAGACTCATGATTGTTCAGTTGCTTGTTTTATGCCAGCTCTCTTCTGTATGACCAGACAACATTTGAAATGCCCTTCTTACAGGATGCCTGAAGCAACTGGAGCTTCAGGGTGCTTCTTTATGCTTTTCCAAGAATGGTGATGGAGCTTGAAGCTGCCTGAGATGCTGCACATTGTATTGATTTGAGGCCACGGGAACTGTAAGTAGCCCTGCCGTGCTTCAAGTATGTCAAAGTACAGAACAATAAGCTCATTTCTTTACTAAAAATGAATCTTTCTGTGATTTGTTACTAACAGAAATTCTTCAGCTTTGCTCCTGGAATAAACCGAGGATTCTTTTTTTCAACATATTTTTAAAAGAAAAATGGGGTTTTTTTAATTCTTTGCAGTGCAGTTGTGGGTTGGTTGAAGAGAGAAGATGGTCAAGTAGCAATGAAGCATGTAATTATAATTGGAATGATCACTATGTCACAGAAGTAGTCTCATACCATGTTACATCACTGCTTAAAGAATCACAGCCTCTTGTTTAGGTGCATTTTAATGACAGAGAAAAACAATTCCTCCACAAACAAAAACGTCCTGTTAACAGCTGAAGTCACAGTTCAGTTTGCTTCTTGGCTGGGATACACATTCCATCTGGAGCTCTATCAAGACAGTGCAGGGAGGTCTGGCAGCTGAAAAATGAACTCTAAGTAAATAAGTCATTACAACACGTAGGTTCTGCGTTACTGGATTTCCACAGAATGTCAGATTGGTTGAGTTTACAGCTTGGATTCTCATCTCTCTGAATGGGTTAACTTTATCTTTTTTAACTGTCTTACTCAGAAAACTTCTAATATTCACCTCTTCTAACTTCAGACAGCAGACCTGTCCACACCTGAGCCATGGAGGCCACCCCAGGGTTCGTTTTTGAGCACTTCCTGACCAGATGCAGTAGTGCACATGTTCGGATGTATTTAGCCTTGCTCTTTCCTTAAGATGAAAAAACTTGTACCTAAAGACCACTGCACAGGGCTGATCCCCAGAACTGCAGTATTTAGAGGGTCTAGCATTTTATTAGCATTGTTGGTTTGATTAGCATTGTTCATACCAGTGCTCTGCTTTAACGTGTGTACTTTGAATTGGACCTGAAATATTAAACGGTGGTTAAAAACTCATCTGTCCTTACAAACTAATCCATCAAATTTCCACTGCTGCTATTATTATTACTGGATAGACCTGTGAAAGAGATTATTAACACCTATGCAGCAAGCTCATTATATTCTAGCTCATACTTTACCGCTTACATTTAAATAACTTTTTGCTCCTGGTCTTTCTTTAAGTAATTTTGTACTCTGTACCATGATTTTTCAGAATTTATGGAAGACAAATCTCTGATGGTTACGTGTCAGAATTACGGGGAGAATTGTGCTTTGTCTGTCTTGTGCTTTGCCTGAATGATGTTTTGAGAGCTCTCCATTTGAATAACCAGTGTTTATTCAGATACCGAATCTCTGGAATGCATTCTCAGCTTTGCCTCTTAATGAGGAGTCCCTCAGCTCCATGGATAAGCAGGCACTGGATGTATCCAGTTATTATTCTTGGCTCATTTGGATTTGAACCTGCTTTGCCTTTGAGGATCTTCCTCACCATTGGGCTTTAATTCTACTGTGCAACTTTGGTGCTTTACATACGTGGTTGCCCTAATTAAGTAGAAAAAGATATGCACCATGCTAGAATTGATAGTAAAGAGACACCTCAAGTAACATGGCCCAACCAGAAGTCAGTGGTTTGATAATGGGCAGGTTTTTCTCCCAGTGTTGCAGTTTGAGATGCCTTTTGATGGTAGATGCCATTCTTAGACTTCTGCCTTCAATCCATCCCACACTGAAGCTGTTTTTTCACAAATAGAAGCCATTGTTTGTGCATGTGATGGATTTTTCCTCTCAGTCTGTAAATACAGGAGACCCAAGCTAGTTAAATACATGGGACACAATTAATGTCCACTTAATTGTGACTACAAAACACTGATTGGCAGTTTTCTTCTCCTTATTCCTGGACCATTTTAATCAAATTGCACTTCCCTAAAGACAGCTATTTCAAACACGAAAAAATTAAACAAATCTATTATTAATAAGAGCTGCAATACCCCATCTGCAGCAAGACATGTACAGCCACCTAGGTACATGCCCTGGACTAGCTCTTCCGTAGATATAAACTGTATTAGATGCATGGAGTCCTCAATCACGAAGGATTTATGACTGGACATTGGGATTTGTTTTCTTTTTCACACACAATGCTTGTAAATCTTTTTCCTATGCTATCTTTTCAACAGTGAGCCCTTCCCCCTCGTTGTATTTATCCAATTCTTCACCACTGTTCTCCGGGAGGAAAATCTGACCCTGGATTTTATTTTGTTTCCACTGAAATAATCAGCTGTGGAATTCTTTACTTCAGGGGGTTTGAACTAGACCCTCAAGGCTACCTTGGCAGACTTCTGTGGTTTGAGAGGGTAAGTTTTTTCTGTCTTGTTTAAGAAGGTAGAACAAGGAATGGCTCTTCAGAACTCTTAGCATGCAATAAAAAACAGGGATGACTAATAGCTCTTTAGCAAGTAATGATGGCTTAGCAATATTTACCACTCCGATTTAGCCACTCTGGCTCCATTACTTAGGATATTTTCCTGAATTAAATTTGTCTCAGTTCTATAGCCAGCAGCTGTCCACAAGAAAATTAAAGAAACGTCCCAACTCCTCCAGAAAAAATGATTTAATAATTTTATTGGTCTCTTTAACTGCACAATCAAAACTGGTCTCTTGTGCCCTCTAGCATGTGGGATATCATGATTCATTTCAAACAACTTCATTTCAAACAGCTAGAGAAATACATGCAGGATAGATCAGAGCTTTTGGTTTTTCGTGATGTTTCATGAACCTATGTGTAATAATTGATTGATAGAACGGGGACAACACGTACCCTTCATCTGTGCAGTTTGCTCTGGAGCTGGAGTTGATAACCACATTTGAATGAGGGTGTCCATATGAAGTCTGTGTCCACTTCCCAGCCCAAAACTGTTTGTACTGTTTTTCCATTTCCATCTAAGTTCCACAATATTTTGTCAGTTAGGTTAGCTCATCTTGAGACCAGCTGTTCTAAAGGATTGAAGGGAATACAAGGACATGTATACCTAATATTTTTTAAGCTCTCATATAGCCAGTGCTCTAATAACTTTACACAAAATCTCTAGATAAACCTGTTTCTGGTAAACTCAATGGATTTATATTGTCCTGAAATACACTTATTGCCCCCAATAATTACATTGTCTAATTATGAAGTTTCAAGGCACTTATTGTTATACATTGTGCTTTTATTTGTGGGCAAAAGGAAATATATTTCTCCTTTACTTTTTCAAGCGACACAAATATAGTTGCTAAAGTTTTACCACTGCTGTTTGTGGCTTCTAAATCATTAATTCACTTATTAAAGTAGTTAGCTATAATTTAATAGAGGTTTCTTAAATCCAAATGGAAGTTTTCAATAGAGTATGAATAAATGAATGTGTATATCCTAACTCTTACAGATGAAGTAGGGCTTTTTTCTAAATCTTTCACCAATATTTGATGTCAGATAGGGTTGTACCATCAGGCGTACATCGAAGGTTCAGATTTGGAACAATGCAAAAAATTACCAGAGCTACATTTGAATTACACAGGAATTAACTCTCAGGCTTGTTCTCTCAAGCCACTACTTGTCAGTGCTTGTATTTTCTGTACACTGCTATGGCACCCTACGAGTTAGTAAGGATTCGGAATTATTCAAGCAGTGACAGAAGTGATTGCCACCACAACACAACAAATTATGCATCCTGTGCATTCTGAACTGTGAATCATTCAAGAAAGTATATGCAGGATAAAACACGTTTCTTCTGGACTGCTTCTGTCATGCCAGAGATTTTAGAACAGATTAAGGATTTATTTTGCTAAGGAATATGAAATATTACAGCTGCAGAGTCCAATAAAAAGGTGGATTCCTTCAACAAATTTAGGAGCTTTCAGTCATGCTCCACTTCTGACATCCTCAAAGGTTTTACGTAAGTGGAAGCTGTGCAAGTCATTTGAGGAGTCACTTGAAAGGTCTGTGGTTTAGGGATCCGTTTTTGTTTTGTACAGCAAAGGATCTAAACCTTAATAACATTATTCTCTAGTTATGCTAGGATATAGTCTGGAATATAACGTGTACTTTCAACAGTCCTTTGAGAGTTTAGTTTGCAGAGTGCCCAGTAAGTATGATGTAAGACATGCAAGTGTTTTTCTCCCACTCTATGAAGTGCTTGGCTGTAAAAAGTTCCGAGGCAAAGCAATTGAAGCAGGGTTACATGAGGCTGCAACCCATTACTCTCCTCTAATCAGGTGCTTAGTTTATAATACTATCACAGTCTCACAGTAGTGATGAGACTGGAAAAGACCTTAAAGATCACCCAGTCCAACCTAAAACCAACCAAGTAAGCCTAAACATCTGACATCTAGCTCATGCCACTCAGCACTTCATCCAGCCTAACCCTGAACACCTTCAGGGACTGTGACCTGACCACCTCCGTGGGCAGCCTGTTCCCAAACCAGATCACTCTGTCAGTGAAAAACCTTTTCCTGATGTCAAGTCTAAACCTCCCCCAATGGATGGAGCTTAAGACTGTGACCCCCTTGTCCTGTCTGCAGTTCCAGGAGAGAAAAGACAGACCCCCTCCTGACTCCAACCCCCTTTTAGGTAGCTATAGACAGCGATCAGGTCACCCCTGAGCCTCCTCTTCTCCAGGCTAAACAGTTTAGAAGATACCAAAAGTTCCAGGTAATAGTTGTTAAATATTTTAGACCCTTTTACCAGAAGTGCCTACTAAATATAGGATGATGTTTAGCATGATTATGTAACTTTGATTTTTGTTTAAAGTCATAACACAAGGATTTCCTGATGTTGCTAGTCCCACTGTAGCCAGTAATGTGGAAAACATTGCTCTCTCCAAACCTTAGGTAGTTTTCTCTTGTATAAAACTACCTTCTAACCCTCACGAGCATAGTGAGCTCAGCCATAAGACCTAAAAAATTTACATCTGAACAGAAAAATACAGCTAACTTTTTCTACCAAAGTATTGCTTTAAGTGTGTGCACTCCTTTATTCACTAAACTAAGAAAAAATCCTATTCTTATGTAGGCACTTTGAAATATATGAAAGACTGGATGAGCAGTGGAGGAAACAGTTACGACACTTCACAAACTCTGTATGGGTTGTTTTCTCTGCTTCATTCGTGTACGTACTAGTGGAAGCAAACACCTGCTCCTGTAAATGGTGATGAAAGACAGATATTTAGAGAGAGAATTAAAAAAGCATGGTAGAGCAAGATGTGCAATCTATTGCTCTTTTGGCATAGAAGTCATAGCATGTTTAAATCATAAGAGTTCATTTAAATACAGAGCATAGGAGCTGTGGTATTGAAGCAGCTTGGTGTTCCACACAGTCCAGTTTCTGATAGCGTTTGGCTGCTAGGGAGAAGTTTGTCACAGACGGACACAGAATCTGTCCTACTTATTCTTAAATCAGTCAAGATATTATAAAGATGAAGTGAAAATTTCAAATTCTGTTAAAAGAAGTTTTAAAATAAATTACTGGATTTGGAAGTCTTAAATTTTCTTGTAAAAATTGAAAATCTCAGGAAGAAGAGGGCTTTAATATTTGTTTTCATTGCAAATTTCTTTGGAGGTTTCAATGGAGATTTGTTCTTGTTTCCAGCTGAACACTATAATTTAATCTTCTCATTATTCATATATTTTTAATCTTGGTAAGCCAATGCCCTCAACGCTATTTTCTGGCAATCAAATTATACAACTGTGGATTTCTGGAAAAGGAATTTCCTCAGTCTTTGTGGTTTGTTCCATTTTCTTCAACTGCCATTCTGCATTTAAGTTGGAAAAAAGATGAACAGCAGTAGCCCTTGCAGTTTCTACGCCCTGTTCAGGGTTCTGATTTGTCAGACTCTCTTTTCATCTTCACATCCCTATTATTTTCGCATGAAATGGAAGTGTTCCAAGCCTTGCAACTTTCTTGTTTCACAGTACTTAACTTTCCTTGAACCTTCACACTGTATTTACAACCAGCATGCTGGAGGGGCTGTTTCTGGACGGTTTTCAGTCGTTTTCTGATCAGGAAACAATTTTTGAACTTAAGGAAATCTGATAGAAGGCCTGGGAGGTGATGAAAAGTACCATCTACTCTACCTAGAAAGCGAGCTAAATAGATTTGTGAAAGGGCAAGGATGAGGCAATGAAATGCCCATTCAATAACTGCATGTAGTCTATTATTGCCTGACAAGTCCATGTGCAAATCGGTCATAGGGTAAGTTAAAGCGTTATCCCTGCTACAGGAACTCAGAAACAGCTGCCTGGTATGGAAGTAGCCACAGGGATTCGAGCTAACCTTTTCTTTTTGAGAAAATTCTGCTTTCTTACAAAAAACATGCTATAGTTTTTCTTGAGTAGTAATTTCTCTTCAAGTAATATTGATTTTTCCAAGTAGAGAATAAATTATAAAAAACCCTCAGAAGAATAAAAAGAATAGTAAACACATTCTGAATTACTTTTCCTGTCCTCTGTCAATAAACGTCAATAAAATCTTTCAAGAAATACTGTAGAGATGGGAGGAATGAAGACTAACTTTGGGACACATATTCCACTTACTAATAGGCAAATGAGTCATTCACAAGTTCCATTATGTGCTCGTAAGTTGTAGAAGAGTTCCTTAGGTTCGTGTTAATAAATAATTTGTCCACTTATAAATTGAACAAACCTCACTGGACCACAACTCCCAGGCCTTGTGACAAAAGGAAATGAGAATCTTAAAGAGTTCAGCTAAGCTGACCTCCTAAACTGAGCTAGGGAAGCCCAACTGTTTAGGGTCCGTTGCAGCAGTGACAAGCATCAGGCTTTATTAGGTCCAGGTGTGTTAGGCACCAAACACTGCTAACAAACCCCTCGTGAGAAGCAGGCACGGATGATTTGTACTCTTCCATCTCTCCCAGCCAAGGTATAAAGCTCATCAGTCGAACAGCAAGGCTGGTAGCTGTCTTCCTAGGACTCTTTCACAGGTAAAATTCTTTGCATAATGATCTCCTTTAACAAAATATTTTGGTATAAGTAATCCTTTTAAAATGACAATGATTCAAAACCACGACAGAGAAATTCCAACTGCAACCAGCTCTTTTGAAATCCTATGCCACAGTTTGTTTTTTAAGACAACACACAGCTGCTAACAGATATAATACATGAATATATTAAGCACTATCCCTCACACAGAATCGTTGGTTCAAACATAAAGGATGTTACAAGAAATACTCTCAGGCTCCTTCTTTGGTCTACTTTATATAAAGTATATTTCTATATAATGGCATGTTCAGCATAAAATTATTCTATTCTTTCGACTGAATGTGTTCAATATTACAAAATCTGTGCCTGACATTAAGTAATAAGTCCTTACTTTTGTGTCTAAATGAATGCCCCCAGTTTAGAAATGATAGACCATGCAAAGGATAGACTCCCAATAGGGAGTATTTAGTCCTCACATCGGGTTCTGCATCTTGGTTATAACAACCCCAGGCAGAACTACAGGCTGGGAATGGAGATCTTGGAGAGTACTCAGGTGGAAAGAGACTTGGGGGGGACTGGTGGACAGTAAACTTAGCATGAGTCAGCAATGTGCCCAGGCGGCCAAGAGGGCTAATGGCATCCTGGCCTGTATCAGGAATGGTGTGGCCAGCAGGGAGAGGAAGATCATCCCCCTGTATTCGGCACTGGTTAGACCGCACCTGGAGTATTGTGATCAGCTCTGGGCCCCTCAGTTTAGGAAGGATGTCGAGGGGCTGGAACGAGTCCAGAGAAGAGCAACTAGAATGGTCAAGGAGACAGGACAAGGGGTCACAGTCAAGCTCCATCGGGGGAGGTTTAGCCTTGACATTAGGAAAAGGTTTTTCACTGACAGAGTGATCCGGTTTTGGAACAGGCTGCCCATGGAGGTGGTTGAGTCGCCGTCTCTGGAGGTGTTCAAGGTTGGGCTGGATGAAGTGCTGAGTGGCATGAGCTAGATGTCAGATGTTAGGGTTACTTGGTTGGTTTTAGGTTGGACTGGATGATCTTTAAGGTCTTTTCCAGCCTCATCATTACTGTGAGACTGTGATGCTGTGATCATCCCTATCCCTGGCATAGGTTGTCTGTGTGGCCATTGTAATTGAGCCATCAGCTGGCAAGAGTTTTCTTCTGGACACTTAAAACCCAGCTCAATAGTTCAAGTATGTTCCTGTACCACCAAGTGTTATGAGTCCCAACTGAAGCACTGAGTAAAGGTGGGGCATGGGGAGAAGGGCTTGTTTAAAATGGTATTACCCTGCAAACAGAGTTCTGTCAAGCCATGGCCATGAAGGATATGTTGGCAGGGTGATTTGGAGAAAAGCTGAGAATAATTCATTAGAAAAGCTTAAAAAGTTAGTTTTTACCTCTGAACAGAAGGATTTTTTTTAAGAAGCCAGGAGCCAAGAAAGATTTGGCCTGTGGCCTCAGAGTGGGAGTGGGGCAGGACTGGCTCTTCCCTGCTGGAGGTCACATATGGCCCCCCAGCCAAACCTCAGGAGTGAGGGGCTATGTTTAGGACCCCAATTGTCTCCTGCTGAAATGAGAAGAGAATGCAGATCTGCTCTGTGTTCACTCAAGGCAAAGTTTTTAACTTTTAGTTTACTTAATATTTTCAAGCTCTATTTTGTTTGGGGTTTATCCCAAGTGAATGTCCCTGCCTGCACTTCCCCTTGTTCTGCCAGCCATTTGTCTGGCTGACTACAAAGCTGTCAAACCAACAAAAGGCCGCAGGTATTTACATTATGCTAAGTGGTATCTGGGGGGACCCGAGCCATTTTTCGACTTGCCACAATTTGAAGTCCAGGAATTTCTTGCTTTAAGAAAAGAAAAATAGATCAGTGAAAGCAGCCTTTGCTCTCACTTATTTTCACAATAGAGCATTGAATTGTGTCGATAAACTAATAAAATAATAAAACTAACAGTGAAGCAAATGCATGTCTTTAGGACTATTGAATATGAATTTGTAGATATTTTTTAAGAAAATATAAGCTTCAAGTGGTAAAGAAGCATGGTAGAACTAAAATACTCCCATGAATTTTTTTTTTAGCTATATCGCTGGTGAGAAAATTTACAAGGTGTGAATTTTACGGGGTAGCAGTTTACTTTTATTGAAAATATTGTAATTAATTTATACTGTACTTTAAAACCTCGTTTGGAAAATGAATGTCATTATTGAACATATTGTAATTAATTTATATTGTACTTTAAAACCTAGTTTTAAAAATTAATATCATGGATCAATCAGGAGGAAAAAAAGAAGGATGCTCTGGTAAAAATAAAGAAAGATAACTTTTGTAGCTTGAGTTATAAGTCCTCAAATTCTTGCTAGCATTAATGTGCTATTTTGTACTTACACCTAGGAACGGTGGGTCAGGACTATGTCACTCAGATGTGACAGGATGCATTAATTACTGTCCAGCTGGGTAACAGCGTCCAAGGTGAAAGGGAAGACAAAGACTCGTGAAGGATGGAGGATGTACAAGGAGACAGTGAGACAGTACTGATTAGCATCACATCTGTTTCAATGCATGAAAATCAGATCATTGCCAAGTTCTTTCAAGCTTCATGTAGTAAAAGACACTGAAAGTGCTTCAATAGCTGCATTTATATACATTGAAAGCTGTTTCCAAACGCGTGGTATACCAAAGGGGAGAGGGTGAATCTGTTTGCTGAATAATTTATCAAATACGTATTGATGACACAGAGGAAAAGCCATAAAAGCCCTTCAAAATGAAGACATAAAAAGAAGTGTCAATACAAAACATATACAGAATCAACTGCAAAAAGTATGTGTGTTCATAGCACAGGAAAAGAAAGGTTTAATGCTCTATGTCAACATTTCTATCACATACAATGGTGGGGCTTGGAAACGCTCTTGTTACTCTTGTGCTCAAGGCAGGCACTTCATTCAAAGGGATGTAAACTTCTTTTCCGTATGCCTTATTGTCGTTCAGCATCGGGTCAGATTTCACAATAGCTTCACAGAGGTACTAACTATGTTTGAAATGATTAACTTTATATAAAAAGAATTCTGGTAATTTGAAAAGTTGTGTTTTATTGGTAAAGATGTGTCTCGTTCAGAAGCGCTTTAGGACCCAAAGTGAAATACTTTGGCATCACCACACTGGGTTTTTCCCACTCTGGAGGATATTTTTTAGGTGTTCCCCATTTCATGAATATTAATGCTCACTTTATGAACTGCATTTGCTCCTTCTGCCACAAACTCATTTAAAAAAAAATAGCAAATACTTTGCAGAAATGCCAACCCTGAACTGTCCACAGAGAAACTCTACCTCCAAGTTATCTGGGTATCATGGCACAAGCTTCAGTTCCAAGAGCCTAAACCGAAGTCAATATTTGTAAATACTGCTGCTGTGTTTTTTCAGCTGAAATATCCAACTTGATAATCTAGGATCCAACTGGACTGAGGTTAACGTTAGATGAAACCATGTGAAATAAGAAGCTTGAGCATACTTGATGGATATATACACAAGGCTCGATTCATCTGTGGAGAACTTTATTCTTATTATCCATCAGCTAAAGTGAAGTTCTCACTGTAACTCCACTGTAGATTGTATTTAATATAAACTTCCTGAGTCAAATACCATTATTTCTAAAATAACTTGGAAAATCATTTGCATATTTCCCAGAACATCGCTTTGGGGTATTGGTCAGACTTTTCACCGGTATAAACCCAACACCACCTTCTGCTCCAAATATGCACACGTTCTGACCATCCTGTAAAGTTTGTAGGCTTGATAGAAAAATGGATTACTTTGAAAGTAGCTCGAAGTGCAGTATTGCCTTAAACAAAACAGTTGTGTTTAAAACCACCACTGACTATCAGGTCTTGATGCAAACCCAGCTTTGTTCACTGATGTATCCACGTAAAACCCCCGTCAAAACATTTCTAAGGGCAAATATTATACTGCTCTAAAACAGAGGTTTACTACGTTTGCACATCCCTGATTATAGAATACAATGGAAGTTTTACTGTGCTAGTACAATAATTTGATTCGAGTTTTGGAACAAATGTCAATAGACTTTGGAAATTGAGATTGAGACAAGTTATTGTCATGGCAGAAATACAGTCAGTCTGAAGCTGCAGGTCGTGTAGAAAGGCATCTCGGGAGTAATGAGGCACAAAGACATTTAGTAAAATTACTATTTTAGTAATTTTAGTACTTCTGTGGTGGTGGATATGTGCCAGAGGAGGCCTTTCTAAAATGCTGGTTGAGCTGAAGTCAAAGGGTAATTTAGGGTATAGCCTCTACAGGAGATGGGTAAAGCAGCAGTATCACTGTGATGATGTTGGATTTATGTTTCTACGATTCTATGATAGTATTATCATAGACACACACACACATATATATAAAAATATAGAATTTCATAGCCTACAGACACGGTGAAGAGTTGTGATGCAATTACTATCTGGACCATCAAAAGAGATAACACTAAAACTAATTAGTAAACTCAAATTAGGTTTGCTCTCATTACTTCAACTCTTCCTGCAGACCACAGACACTGAACATGGAAAATGCCTGGCTGAATCTGTCACTGAACATTTATGTTCTTTGGCTGTTTTTGTTGATGAGTGCTGCTATATTGCTGAGTGATTGTTAGCTCTGGAAAGATTTTTATCAGAAGTCAATTTTTTTTAAAAATCTAGATTTCAAAGTTAAAAAGTTTGGTTCTGTGCATTTTTATTTGGAAAAGTTATTCTCACCTTTCATTGCCAAGCTCTGTGTACTTGCGTGTGCCCCTATAAATGTGGACACACTTAGTTTTTAAATATATTTGTTGTTAATTAATCAATCAGAAATGCTAGACAGAGTTGTCTAGTTTGGTGTTTTTGGCTTCGCAGAGCCAGACCACTCTTTTGGATGAGAATTATAGTTTGCAAATACCTAATTACTTAAAAATGTAGTATTTTCCACATCAGCATCTGCCTTCATGGCACTGTCTGCAAATACTCGTGGTTTAGAGGTTGCCTTCTGAGTGTCATACGGTTTGATTGCAGAGTAACTTTCTCAATCCTTTCTGCCTGTTTTCTGTGCCTTCTCTTAATAATTCCATTATATTGATTTTTTATTAGTATATTATATAAATAATGTGTCCATTCCTTTTACAATAAACCAAAGATAGCCGTTCATACTGCTACTCCTGCCATATCTTCTTCCTCACTCATTTCTTCATACAAATTAATAATGAATTTGACAAAATGGTTTGTTGGTTAGAACAGAATTTATTCTGTTCAGCAATTTCATGTTTCAGTTCAGTCTCTTCTAAGTAACTGCTTTTTCCAGTCAGCAGCATGTGTGTGCAGAAAGCATCTGCTTCTACAACAGATAACACCTGATGCTTACAGTTACTACCAAGGACTGCAGTGTAGAAAGCCTTTCATACTTTCATACTCCTACCAAGGCCAAGGTCACTGCTGGACTTGATGATTTCAGAGGTCTTTTCTAGTCTCGATAATTCCGTGATTCTCTAGATGCCATGTGCCACACTGGGGTGCAGTGAGAAGCTGCACCTGTGGGGAGGAGCAGGCAGGACAGCTGACCCTAATCTGACTAACAAGGTGTTTTGTCTCATAGACACCACATTCAGTATAAAGCTGAGGGACCAGAAGGAAGTCTTTCTTCCTCAATGGCTAGCATCTGAGCAGGATTTTCTCT
Source organism: Upupa epops (assembly GCA_013397515.1). Taxonomy (NCBI): domain Eukaryota; kingdom Metazoa; phylum Chordata; class Aves; order Bucerotiformes; family Upupidae; genus Upupa; species Upupa epops. Next base: position 280,175 of record VZRI01010042.1, read on the forward strand.
GCTTGGTCTTCAATCCCCATCCACACGTTCCTTAATCTGGTTTCGGAATACAGGTCCTGCATCCAGCCCTCTGTCTGCCACGGAGTCTGTTCTAGGATTTCTCCAGCATCTGCCCACAGCATCAGTGGTGGGGGTGATGTAATTGCCACTGGGGGAGTTTGGCTTGGTATTTATTTTGTATTTATTTGTTTATATTTAATTTTATTATTATGTTTGTGAAAGCAGTTACAGGTTTTTTCCAATCTGTCAGTCTCTCTGCATTGTTCCCTTACTCGTTAGGGAGGGAGATGGGGTAATAGAATGCAACTGTCTTTTGTGTAGTGGCTGGGCCAGCTTCTTATACTCACATTTGTGTATGATATCCCACTAGAGTGGCCTTCAGGATCAAGGGAACAAAAGAGAGCTGGCACGTCTTCAAGGACACAGGAGCTTTTGATCCCCAGGTGTAAGAAATGGGGTAAGGAAGAGACCAGCACTGCTGAGTCAGCACCTGCTGGTCTAACTGGAGGGCAAGCAGGAACTGGGCAGGCAGCAGCATTAGGGGCAGTTGTGCTGGGAAGACACATACCTGTACTGTCCAGTTGGTAGGGATTTGCTGAGATTGGCAAGAGATGCAAAGAATACTGAGGTGACCTTCTCCAGGTGAGTCAATCGGAAAAGGAAGAATGGCAAGTGGTAACGACAGGTAAGGAGAAGGCTGAGGTAACTTGACTGTATTTTTGCCTCAGTCTTCACTAAAATCTCTTCTCACATCTCCTGAGCCAATGGCCCCTGAGATGGGGACCTTGGGGGCAAAATCTCATTCTAAGAGAGGTTGCATGACTGCTTGAGAAACCCGGACTACCATAAGCCTGTGGGACCAGGACCACTGCATCCCAGAGTTGGTGGTCTCTTTACTGACTTTTTTTTTCCCCCAACCTGATGAATTTTAATTCCAGCTACAGACTAAAAGTCCAAATAGTAACATTATATAGAGTATAGTGATAAAGAGAAGATAATGATAATGATAAGGGATAAAGAGTCTGTGCTTAATTTGACATAAAAGGACTATAACCTCAGGAATATTTTTAGAAAAGTAGACTTGCTGGTGTGACCCATCTGTCATTTGTACGTGCATGGCTGTGAGGAGGAACATGTTAGGTGAACTGGAGTTCTGAAAAGTTAAGCTGAGAGGCTCAGAGTTTGGCTGTAAGACATACGAGGTGTTGGCCCTTGAGGGGAATGTGCCCACGTACAGCAGGTGTGTTGAGATCTGATGCTCCTGGATACAGAAACAAAGAATAACTTTTGAAAGCCAAGAGCCAGTATAACCTCCCTCATTTCAGAAGAGCTAAAACTGTTTTGCTGTAAAGCAAATTTGATATTGTAGGCTTTGAGTTGCCAAATTATCTAGCCAAGGAAAGCAGAGACCTATCCCTTATTGTTGGGAACCACCTACTTGGTTCCTCTTCTGAACAAAGAGTATAAAATGAAGTCTGAGTGTGATAATTCTTGGATGTCTAAATTTAATTCTGCTTTCAAGGTCTTCGTGATGCAACTAAGCTGCAATCTGGCAAGCTAGTTTAAAGTCACCCAAGCATCTGTAAATATCAGACATCACTTGCTGTGAAGGATGCATGGGAAATGCAAACATTTAGTATAGCGTGCTCAAAGTTGTGGGGAGGAGATCTGCTCATTAATAGAGTTGGCAGAGTTTCTTGTTCATGACTACTCTAATTTCTGTGTGTGTAGAATGATTATTGAATCACATGTATGGAGGAGAAAAGGATGTGCATTTGATGCCAACAGTAGCTGAGAAACTTCTGTGGTCTATTTAATAGATCATGCTTGTCAGCAATATTTCCTTTCACCTTTACCTGATCTTTCTGGTGTGTCACAGGGATGTTATTGGGAAAACAAAGAGGTTATTGTTTGCAGTGCTTCATCACTAGGATTGCCTTTCAATAACTTGTCACTTCCACTCGGGGCAGCTCTGGATCACATCAAGAAAATAGTGTTCTGGATTGCTCTTCTTTATAGCCTGTTAAACTCAAATCACTGTGTGATCTGGAGCGATGTAGTGTTGATCTCTGTAGTGGTGATTGGAAGGGACAAAAGAAGAGTGACTCAAAATAGCGACCCAAACTTGGAAGTGTTCTGTTTTACAAAAATATCCACCCGAAAGTCCTATGGCAGCTAAATTTACAGAAAATCTGTACAATTCCTTTTAATTACCCTTGAGTCAGCCATGTCAGAATTACCTTGATGATATTTAAATTGCTGTGTACCAGGTGCAGGCATTAACACTCCCTTCAGATGACAAAGGAGCCTTTACACCGTCAGAAGGTTCCTTGCCAGCCCACGCTTGGCTCACCTTCAGGCTGAGTTTTTGGACCATTTTATGTTGTCCCTATCGAGGGCTGTTTAAACTACACAACACTAGGAGGCAAACATCTTTTTCAATCAGTGGAAAGTGCATTGTTTGAATCCTCCTGCTGTTCCTGGACTCGTGGACACGGGTTTGAAGTCAGTCTGCATACTGCTGCCGTTGACAGCTGATCTCGGAGCTGATGCTAAAAGACAGCAGAAGGGGGAAGGTACCAAGTAGCACAACAGCTACAGAAAGATGAATGAAAGCATTTGTGTTGCTCTCAATCCACATGCTTTCCTGCGTATCTTATGATTAGCACAATTTACCACTGGCAGGGGCTGGATACAGTATGTACTTAATCGGGTTTGGAAATCTGATTGCTGGAATTCCTCTTTTCCTGCTGCGGGCACACCACAGCTTTTGCCACGGGGTGGAGAGCACACTCACGTGGTATCTGTAGCTTAGGACCACAGATTTAATCACTAAGTTAGCAACAAATGCAATCTGCAATCTACACTGCTTAAACCTTAGAGAGAAAAAAGATGGAAAAATAGAAGGAAAAGATGGAAAAATAGAAGGAAAAGATGGGGAAAAAAAATAAAACCTAGAGTTTTATTTTCACTTAAACTTTACCTCTTCTTTCTCTACGTGAGATTATTTAATCCCTCTGAACGTTCATTGTTTTGCTTTTTGTTTTCTTTTCTTACTTTTTTTCTTTTGCAAAATATTTTCTCCTCCCTTGAGGAGACTTTTATGTATTTTGCATTCAGAATATAAATTCATGAACAAATTAGAGTGGTGTATTACTCAGAAAAAAGATTGCTGTCTTTTTATTTCAGTCAATTTTGATTACTTTTATTTCTTTTCATTAAACACCAACCCATTCTTTAAGTTTAAATATAATGTCTTTGGTACAGGCAGCTTCTTATTAGCTTTGCTACTTTATTTCACAGCTTTCACCTTCTTCACTCTTCTTAATCTTGCAGATCCAAAGAATCTTCTTTATTTTCCTACCAGCACCAGTTGCAATTTCTTTTCCCATCAGTAGGAATGAAGTAGGGAGTGAGAGCTGCGGGAATGCTGGCGGTTGTTTATTCTATGGCCAGTGCTATCTCAGAAGGCAGCTTCCTACAGGAGCTGTGCTTACGGTAGCAAGGGAAGCCTGTGGTGACTCATGTCTCAGCACCCCGCTTATCATACCCAGTGAAAGCTGCACTGTCCATTCCCCATTGCTGGCTGACGGGTAAAAGTGGCCCTTCACCTCGCAGAGATTTTATCTGTAGCCAGCACTAGGTGCTTCCTGTCAATGCTGTGAAATAGCGAACTCTTCTCCCTGAGCGATGCCAGTCTGCGATCTTTGGAAGCAAAGTTCCACTATAATCACATCTTTATTTCACAATTTTATCAAATTCAAGACCTGCGCTGCAGTTCCAGGTAGAGCAGGAAGTCTGGGAAGTAGTGGTGCCAGCTCTGCTGCTGTGCCTGTGTTGGGGAGCTCTCCCAGATGGACCAACCTGGCTGAAGGACCTGTGCAGAAACATGAGATATCTGCAGGGAGAACATTCAGGCTCTGGCAGCGTGGGTCTGGAGGAAAGGAATCCTTTCGTATTTAAAACACTTCTTTCCTGCTTCCTATGTCTTACCTGTAACCGCTCTATGTTATCAAAGAAAATCTGACCCCAAACATACCTTACCCAGCAATACTTCAGGGACTCTCTGATCCAAAATAACTGCTGCCTTTCTCGGCTTTCCTGCAAATTATGGAAACCCCCCTTAAGTTAATGCTTTTAGCTCTGAATCAACCTCTTTTCTCCACAAGCATCAGCGGGTAGTTTCCCAGTGGGAACAACCAGAGGCAATATATGAAAGCAGAGAGAATAGGGCTACTAGTTTGCCTTGGTTCAGAGACCAGCACCCTGAAACTTTACCACGTGATGTATATAATAGACATAGAGTAAATGAGTGTAACGGAGACCATCGAATCGTATGACAATCTTTTATAGATTGAAATCCATGGTTTTCAAACTAAAGATAATGTTTAAATATCTTTTTTATTTATTTGCTTTGTGTAGTTCAATAGGTACAAGGTGGGGGTTTTCTGAAGGAAGGAAGTAAGCAGCAAAGCAGTCTGCAAATGCTGCAGCTATGAATATTGGGCACTGTTGCAAGCATGACAACAAAATCCAATAATTAAAAACCCAGGAGTTTTGAGGGATACATGGGACTACAGGGTTCGGAGCATCATTCAAACTAGGGGAAGGAGTTAGTACTTAAATTATCTGCCTGCGTGTGTCTGGCAGGTTCCTCTAACTCGCCAGCAAGACCCACTGCAGGAGATCTTAGGGCTCTGCTCTTCTGTAGCTTTGTAGCTGTTTTTTCAGGGCGCTAGTTTGCACGTGTCACGTATGTGGCTTAGGCTCTTATTTTTTTTCTTTAGCGTAGCTCAGAGTTGCCTCTTGCAAAGCACTTTGGAAACCTTCTTGGGAAGTTAGGAGGAATTTTAATGTGATATAATATTTTTAATATTGTATGAAATCAGGAAGCAATGCAAACAGTGTTATTATACATAACTCTATTTGGGTCTGCAGTTTTTCCTGTATGGTTTCATGCATAGAAATGGAATATCCAGGATCTGGCTGTGTGTTAACATCTCAAATTTCCTTTCCTGCCACAAACGCTGCTTATTATAATAGTATGAACAAAAATATGTATTTTTATTGCCGTTCCAAGCGAATCAGAAAGTCGAAAAGCACAAACACGGATTTGTTTGTTCAGTATCACCTATGTCTGTTGTACAGTATGCAACGTTTTAATTGACGATGCTGAATAAATGTGGCCCTGTACAGTGTATTTACTCCAATGTTTAACTTGTGACATTTAATAAAATAAGAGCTTAAACAGATAAGGATTGGTTTAATACAAAAACTATTAGAAACACTCAGGTAATTGAAAACAAAATTCTCAGCCGTTATCAGATGTAGGAAAACCACCTAAGAATCCATAAAAAACGCTTTCAAGCTCCAATAAGTTAGCTACAATAGACCTTTTTTTGTCAAACACAAAAATAAATATCATTGATTTTATGAATAAATACATTTTCTTAAATGATTTAGAAAGCTCTGTTTATTCATATACAGACAGTGTTTAGAATATGTAGTAGCCAGTATGTCTGCAGATATATTTATGTTGGACTGTTTAGATTGGCTTCACCTCTGTAATAATTTATAACAGTTTCAATGTAAACCTGCCATTGAGCAGGTCATAAAGGTCCTGCATTTTAACCATCATAATTTCAGATAAACCCACAAAACTATTTCTTGCAGGAAAGCTCTAGTTAATCCTTGAATATCTTTGCGATGGAATTTGGATTTTTATTTAGGCAAATTGAAAAAAGCAATAAAGGCTGCATTTTAACTGTGTTTGATATTCCAGCAGCGGTGATAATTTAAACGACATACATTTTGTTTTGTTTTACAGCAGTAACTCTTCATTGACACTTCTTAATACAAAAATTCTACACTTCGATTGATTTCAAACCTTGCTTGAAAGAGAAAGCTACTGTTCCTTCCAAAACGTTTCATTGTGCACTAGAAATGCTAACATAAATACCGTCGTGTTTTTCCATGCTAAATGAAGACAGATCAATGCCATTTGTTTTTCACTTGATAGGAGGTACATAAAGGCGTGGGTTATGGAAGTGTGACTTTTTTCATATTAAGAAACCCCCTTGTTTTCTCAAAATAAGCATTTTCTACTAAAATTCCACCAATACGCTTACAATGAATAAAAAGGTTTTGAATACTACAATCTAAACGTTTTCTAAAAAACATATAAAAATATATGTATGCTATAGTTATATGGATTTTAATATATCTAATACAGTTATATATGAATACTGTATACATTTTAATATATATATATAAGTATTTTAAACATACAAAACCCCAGTGGAAATACAAAAATTGGAGTTTTAATATGTTAGCTTTATTTTTTTTAATTACAGAAAGCTCTGTCGTCTTTTTTGTAATTTCCATTTACACTCGAACAACATCTAAGGGGTTTGCCTCGTGCTTTCTTTAACCCCAGATCTCACTCAGGGATTTCTGGATTTTCATGTTAATAGGTACTCCAGTACAGTAGCAGAACATCAGACCTATAGGAGAGCTCCCACTCTAAAATTCCTCTGTCTTTTGTGAGAAATACAATTAATCTCGAGCTAATTTTTTGTAAGAAGATCAGCAGGTGAGTTCATCTTTTCAGGCAGGTTTGTCTTGTGCTCACCACATGCCTCTTCTTCACTCCCCTTGACTAAGGCAGCCAGGGGTTTATGGCACAGAGGATGCCTGCAGGATGGCTGTAAGGAATTGAGTAGAGCTTCCCCACTGAAAAGATGTTCCGTGCCACGTGAGCAATATTTCTGCTAGCCTTTTTGGACAGAATTCCTCAAGCATTTCATGTCCAAAATGACAGTAGAAAGGTGATTGATTTACTGCAGTGGGAAATACAAGGGATTGTGTATCTAGGGGAAAATGTGACCCGATTCCTAGCCGGTGGTGTAAGTTCCATTTGTACCCCAATATTTAGGAGCACAAGCAGAGTGTTATTTGGAAACTTTGCTGGTTGAATGCTAAAGATTTTCTCGATATGAAGGGTAGGTCCAGCACTGTAACAATTTTCCCGTGTATTTTCCTAGATTTAAAATTAAACTGGACTGTTGTGGCACACAAATTATGCAGACCGTAATACCCATCGCCTAGTACAGTACTGATGAGATCTTACAATTTTCTAATTTCAAAGCCATTATGCTCTTTATTTTCAGTCAGGGAGCTTTTAAAACGTCATTTTGTGTTAGTATTAATGGCCTCATAGTGAAATGTAACTCAAACAAACTCTTGCTTTTTTTCTGTGTGGTTTATGTCCTGGTGATGCTGCCTGTGGCTTAGAAGTTCCTTTGACATGAGCAGTATACAAGAGTAGGAGAGAGGTCTGGGGGTACGAACCAACATTGCTGATGGTTCCATGCATTGAGAATTGATGAACAATAGTGCTTCTCTTTGCTAGAAGTTAGGGACGAAATTCAGAGGCCTTTTCTAGTGGTTGCTTCTTTTGTAAATAGGTCAGCCATCCACCAGAGAGGTTGATCATATTATTATTGAAGCCTCAGAAGTGGTAAAATGGAGTCTTCATTTAGAAGTATAGAATAATAGAATCTAGAATCGTCTGTGTTTGGAAAAAAACCCTTTAAGTTCATCGATCCCAGATATTAACCCGTGTCCCAAGCCCACTGCTGAAACCTGACCCTAAGCTCTGTATCTACGTGACTTTTAAACGTGTCCAGGGATGGCAACCACTTGTCTGGACAGCTTTTTCTGATGCCTGATGACTCTTCCAATGAAGAATATTTCTCTTTACGTATAGTCATGTGTATGCGTAGTGATAATGGACTCCAGCCCAAGTAATGTAGATGGCATTTCCTGTGACAGTGATACATTACATCTGGATCTGAAGTGTGATTTTGTGTGGAAGTGCCATACTTCTGGCCAGGGCAGAGCCTGGGTAAGGTGTGTGTGGTACACCTCCATTTCTATGTGCCCCCATGGGTGTAACTGTGGTTGTTGACTGTCCAGATGCTCTTTGTTTAGTAAATTCAGGCAAGACCTCAACCCTGGATGTTGCTTTGCACTGAAGTGTATGATGAGTTGTGTTTTAAAATCACCTTGAATAGGTTAATTTTTTCCCAGGCCCCAACTCATTCTGCAAAGTAGTGCAATCAGGAGATTCTTCACTATTTTTGGATGCTCTGAGTCTCCTGAACGCTGCAGTCTTTCTGCTGCTGCTGGCTCAGCTTCTGTAGGTGCAGGCTTTCCAGGAGGGCAAAATACTGTTTCTCTTGCATGCCTTTCCACCTCTGACCATTGAAGGCTGTCAGGTTTTGTGACAACTTCTAATTAAGAACGACTGGAATTAGACAGTGGTGCAGTAGGATGGTGAGGATGGAGACGCATGGCTCATTAATTAGGATTTTCACTTCTTCATAAATATTTGGGAAATCTCAACCAGAGTTTAATTTCTTCCTTGTATTTTTTCTTGGTGCCATATTTTCTTAGCTTAGCTTGTAGAAATATAGCAAAACAGAAAAGGGCACACACCCTTCGCTCTGTAAATATTTAAGTGTAGACTGTGTGGACGCATGGCAGGTATAATCCGGATTTCAGTAATCTCCAGGTCTGTCTAATCTCAATCTGTTACTGAATGTGTGTTTCTGAATTTGTGTGTAGTCATGGCATGATGAGCTTTCCATGACACTCTTTTCCTAGTTATATTGTTATATTGCCTGAAGAAGAGGAGACTCCAAGGAGATCTTACAGTGGCCCTCCAGTTCATGAAGAGGGATGGCTATAGGACAGCTGGGGAGGGGCTGTTTTCAAGGGCTTGGAGGGGTAGGACCAGGGGGAATGGTTTCCAGTTGGAAGAGGGGAGGTTTAGACTGGAAGACAGAAGGAAGCTCTTCACAATGTGGGTGCTGAGACACTGGAACAGGTTGCCCAGGGAGGTTGTGGCTGCCCCCTCCCTGGGAGTGTTCAAGGCTGGATTGAATGGAACCTTGAGCAACCTGGTCTAGTGGGAAGTGTTCCTGCTGGTGGCAGGGTGGTTGGAAATAGATGATCTTGAAGGCCCCTTCCAACTTGAACCGTTATGGATCTACAAAACAATGTTGGCATAAGAGGAAGGCTCATCATAAATGCTGTTATATTCTTAGCATGTGAGATAAGGACTGATACCTTGTTTAATCATTTAGCAAGGAAGCTGAATCATATGCTCTCCCTCCACCCCCACGCACACAAACGGGGACACAGATCAACTCAGCCCTCTATGCTTTGCTGTCTTCCCCCCCCATCTGGTCCCTTACTGAGCTCTTTAAACAGATTTTCTGATATATATTTTTCTCTCACTCTCTTGAGCTTTTTGCCAGCCTCCCTCTCTCTGACTTGAATTTCTTTTGTGTGTGGCATTGTGCTCCTTTTGCCGAGGCTATATCAAATCCTGCGCTGTGTACATTGGCACGGCGACGCAGCACTCAGAGGCTCTTTGCCAGTTTACACTGAAAATCTGTCCCCAAACAATTATATATTTCGCAGTACCGAAACCCCCTCTTAAACCAACATAAAATGGAGAAGAACTTTGGGCCCAAATCCTGCTGCCTTCAATTTCTTACATTGGAGAAACTATGAGGAATCACAGACATGGAAAGAGAGCTTGGGGAGAGCGCAGGGCAGTCAGCCTGTTGCCTCATCAGAGTGTTGTCTCAGCAGAATGTAAATCTCTGCTGTCAGTTCCATCAGCGGGAAGTAAACAAGAATGAGCAGATTAATTCATACTTAACAGTATTCTCTCTGAGTTTCTCTCTGCTTCTCACCTGGGCTGTGAATCCCATAACCGTGCAGATACTGTGCTTCGTAGAAAGACAAACATAGATATGGACATTTTATTGTAAGTCTCTTAAAAATGGTAAAATTAAGGGATCAGCTACTGCATTGTTGTGCAGCTGGCACAACCTTCTTAAAGATGATGGACTGAAATAGAAGAAAGCATGAACCAGATAGGTTTGAGAATCTAGTAAGTGAAGGGTGTGTGACGTCTGGACTTTCACCTGGATGTTCTGAGTTTGCTGCTTCTCAAAACCAGAGCACGCATTGGATGACAGCTTTGTTCTGCTCACTGGTCAAGTTCTGCTCATCTCATTCATGCAAATTGCCCCTCCGACTTCAGCAGCTATGTTAGCGTGGTTGTGAGCAAGCTTTGCCTTCAACACTGACTGGGTCTTCAGCAAAACTAGGCTTTTGTAGTCCTGGAACAGGAAATGGTTTTGTGCAAATATTTACAAGTGCTCGAAGCTCTGAATTTCACATTTACAATTAGACTAATGTCTGCCTGGGGTAGAATGAATCATGTCTTTTCGTAACAGAATGATTTACCCTATAAATATTTGTTGTAAAAGCAGGGCACAGTATGTAAGGCAGCAAGGAAATAATTTCATCTCTTCAATTAGAAGAAGTGCTCTAATTGACTTTTGACCTTGACAGTCTTATAAGGACTAACAGAGACTCTCCTCGCCTCTTTACACTACGTCTGTTGTGTAATGTTTAAATAAGACAGCAATTCAGAGCAATGCTTCCTCTTGTTAAAGTGTCAATAAAGTTAAGGAAACTTCTGGTAGAATGTCCTTCAGCTGCAAATATTTCTTCTTTCAAAAAACAAAAAGATCTTGGCTCTATTTTATTTATTTTTAGTTCCCTTTAAAATTCTGCACAGACAGAGGTTGTACCTGGCTGGCTGTTGTGTGTGCGTGCTGCCGCTGGACTTTAATGCCATTCAGTCACAGTTTTGTGAGCGTTCAGGGGTGACTTGCAAAGAAATCAGAACATGTAGTTTAAATCTGGTTTTGTCTTTATGGGGACTTATTGTCTGCTGAGGGAAAAACTCACAGTCTAGATGAAGGTGGGAGTGACAGCAGAATTGTAATCCCTGTGGCCCCTTAGGCAGCACACTGAGAAGGGAACACTTGTCTGTCTTGATAGAGAAAGTCTTAATTGATAGTCAGTCTCACAGTGGCCCGAAGAACACTTTTTTACTGCTGGTTCATGCTGTTTGTGTACGCTGAACATGAAGAAAGCACACTCACTCCTTTGGTACAATTCACAGGCTGGCAAGCCACTGACAGAAAGCATACGGGCCATTTGCAGTGAATTTTAACCGCATGAGGAGATGCAGAGCGATGCAGTTCAGCGCTGCACAGGTATCCCCCGTGCCCGAATTACTTGTGAGGTAAGCAGAGGGCACTTAACAGCAGTCTTCCCTGATATGTTTAAATGAATACAGTCAGAACTAGAACTGTATTCATTGCAATTTTGATGCAATTGTTTCTAGAAATTAAACTGTGCCGATACACCCTCTGCTGTCTTTCCCTCAGTCATGGAGCAACTCTGTCTTGTGGTTAGTGTTGGATGTTCTGTAATTCCAGTACCTGCCAGACTAAGAAAAGGGAAGAATGCTAAACTGTGGAGCTTGCTAGGATCAGGCACAGCCAGGACAAGCCAAGGGAGCCGAGCCTTTCCCGTGGACGTTTGTTGGGAACACAAAAAACCCTTCCACTGTTGTATGGAGCCCAGAAGGTATCTTGATTTCTAGAGGTATGAAAAGTGAGGAGGAAAATGGAAAATGCATCATGTCTGGACTGGAGGGAAAAGTAACTGCATTTATAAGAAGTGGGTTGTGAAATCAGATGAAGAAAGAAGAGCATCAGATGCCATTGCGTGAAACTGGGTATGTTGGTGAAATCAGCTCAAGCAGGGAACTTAAGACAAAATCAAGTCTTACTGCTTCAGATCAACTGTACACAGGCAAGTTGCCGTCTCAAGAAGTAACTGTTAGTATGAGGTCAAATATATCACCGGTATGTAAAAGCTAGAGGAATTAGTGCACATTTCTTGTGCTTGTGAATAATCTTCAAACTTCTTAGTTGGTCTTCCTAAAGTAGCCAGTTTTCATGTCTACTCATACGATTAACTTTCAGTTTTGCTTACCCCATCTTTGTATGTAATTATCTTCTGTTATTTTCTTTTTTATTTCAATCTATTGTGAATTTTTGACGGAAAATAAACTTCTTTATGTTTTCTGTCCTGCAGTTTGCACCTTGCTTGGTTTTATATATCTACCTAGATCTGTAGATGCAAGGCTATCCAACCCATTGTGGTGTTACATGGAAACTTAGGACATAAGCTTGCAGCTAAATTAAGACAAAATGTCACACTCAAGGCTCTAAGGTGCATGAAGTGACCAGTGCACAGATACTATGGAGAGTAATAAAGAAGGTGGATATATCTAGGAGAAGAAGATTCCAGAAGGAAACTGTGTGGTTTGCATGTAATTCTATTAATCATACAGCTTTCCTGTACCTGTGGGGATAGATGTAAAAGCAGACGCACAATCCTTGAGTGACAGCGTTTCCATTGCTAATGCAAACGAATAAGCTGTTCCTAACGATGATCAAAATATTTTGGTGGCCTTCAGGGCAGAAATCTGTAGCAGCAATTATCAAGTCTGTACTTAATGAAAAAAAAGAAGGTAGAGCAAATCCTCCTGTTCTGCTGTGTTCCTTGCCTGCAGAATGGAGTGCGCTGTAGAAGTTCTTTGAAACACAGCTATACTGATGCCTGTCCGGTCTGCCCAAGCCAGACAAGTGAGAGAGACATGGCACAGTCAGACCTCTAGGTACCTCTATGTTTTTGGAAATTTTCTATTCTAGTTGGTTAAAATTAGAAGCAAGGGAATGTGTCTGCTGCAAACGAGAAAGCTACGGACAAACACTGAACAGTTCCCGATCCAAAAGGTAAAAGCCCTGTTTCTAGCTGGTAGGTCCAAACCAATACAAATTCCTGATTGTATTATGTCATGGCAAGAAAAAATTCACTTGTTTTCATTTTAACCGGCTCAAAACTACACTCTTGGGTTTTGACTGCTCCCTTTTCGGTTTGTTTTCATTCTAACTGTTCGTGGAAAGGGTCGTGGAGCTTTTTAGAGTATCAGTAGTCTGACATTATAATTAGCATGTCATATTAATTTCATAACCGATGAAATAACCTATTTTATTATTTTTTCTGAACAAGAAAGGAAAAAAGTCCTGGATTTGCTTTCTTGTCAGGCATCCGTTGCTCTGGGTTTTTTTCCCTCACTGTTACTTTAAGGAGCAAAAGTAAATGCATGTCCAAAACACTTTACTGCTTGTAAAGTCCTTCTGTATTTTAATGTGCCTCAGTATGACAAAATAAGAGGATATCTTTAAGTTTAGTAAGCCTCCTTTTCCTGTGTGCTTTAATTTATCTTTCAGGCATTTCAAAGTGAGCCTGTGGCACTCTATACATTGCAAAAAAAAAAAGCCTCAAGAAATGCTAGTCATGTCTAAAATGAGAATAATTGGCCCTGACAGAGAGGAAAGTAGTAATTGGAATGAGACTTGTTTAAATAACAGTTTAAATTTTCTTTCCTTACTTTTCCGATTTTATGCCCTATAAAGCAGGATTTCTTTGCCTTGGGTATTTCACAGAGTCGTTTCTGTATGCAGTATGCCCAGTAGTATAACCCAAGTAATAAACCTAGCTATAATTTGGATTAGACTTTCAGTTTAGCTTCCTTACTTACAAATACACCATTCAATTAGAATCACCACTGTATCATCAAAATATTCAGTCGGCTGAAGCAGGACAGGCTAACTGCATTCTCTAATTCTTCTACATTGTCATCATTCCTTCACTCTGAATGGTTCAAGTCAAATGAGATTGGAACACTAGAGGAGGAACAATGTACCTAAAGACTTGAGGTATGAATACACTTAACGTTATGCTCAACATCGTCTTTACTGTTAACATCCTAGGTAAAGTTACTGTGGTGTTTAGACTGTATCTATATGATTTGTGTTGTTGTTAAGCATAGCTTTGCTCAGAGCTGCACAGAACAGGTGTTTTTTAGGATTATGTCAAGGTTTAGTCCTGTATCATGGCTGAAGTTGTGTTCCTACCGAGCACATCTCTCTCCAGCAGTAGATGCAGCCCTCATCTAAATAGCAGTGGAGGTCTGTGTGTCTGCCCCTCTTCAAAATATTTATGCAGATAGAAAGCAAGGTGGTGATTGACTGACAACCTGAAAGGATCAAGTGACAACTGCAGTGGAACAAATGACATCTAAGTGTCCTCAGATTTGCAGAATATGTGAAAAGAATATTCCATGAGCTGAGTAAATTCCTACTGCATCTTTAGCTGACAGAATGTAACAGCCCTGCTAATCTGAGAGATCAATTGTCCTTCTGACAAGCTTTGATGTTTGTGTCCTGAACCTTTGGCTAAACCCTTCAAAGTGTCTAAACGATCTCAGTGTGGTGTTTGGGGCTTTTTGGGGTTTTTCTTGTTTGGTTGCTTTGGTTTGTAGCTTATTAACATTTTTGTTTGTTTGACTGCATTGGTGGGATTTTTTTTAAAGGAAACAGCCACAGGTGACATTTCATTCATGTAATGTGAGTAGTGAACTTCTACTGCCTTCAGTAACAAATACTTTCATTCTTCTAAAGCAGAAGAGCGGTTTACTTTTGGAAGAGTGCACCTGAAGTCATTCAGAATCGTTTGGATTCTTGATGTCGTTCAGGTTGCAAAATAGAGACCAGGTCTAACATTCTGTGCAAGATGAGAGCAGGCTCTTTGGTTCCCTGCTAGGTGTCTTTTGCTCTGGCTACGTTTGGCAATATAGATAGAATTACAGCAGCTATTGGTGCATTGGCACCAGGATTCCTTCCCAGGGTGTATTTTAAAATGAATTGCCTAGGACCTCTTTATAGATGGAAATGCTGGCGGTTGTTTGAACAACAGTCAGCGTTAGGCAGAATGTGAGGATGTTGAGGAAATGTCTAGATTTGGTAGAAAAATGGAATGTTTTGCCATGAAAAATATTTCTGGTTCGGGTTTTATTCAGGTATATTAACAGAATATTAACAGGTTTAGCTGCTTATGTCTTTTTATCTCTGATGAATCAGGCCTCTTCTGCTGGACTACAGCTCCCTTGAGGCACCAATGACTTTTCAGTCTTGCTGAGCTGCACAGTCGCTACTGCAGCCTCTCAGCTAGAGGTGGATAAGGTGGGAAAAGCTGACCAGCAAGGTGGGACGAGTGCAAAAGGCTTTCTGACATAATTACAATGAGCATCCATCTCTCAAGAGCTTCTTAGACTCCTCTGCTAGTTTTTGCAAGAAACAGTTCCAGAGCTGTCAGCAGTCTGATGCCCACCAGAGTTTTAAGTGAGCTTGGAAGCTGAAGAGCCTTGATGTACGAGAGCAAAACCAGGGCTGCATCAGGCTGGTTGCAGTCTGGGTTGTATATGCCTGTCCTTTCTTGTATTACAGATCAAGAGTTCAAGTATAAATTGACACTGTATTTTAAATAGGTATTTTCAGTGTAAGCAGCAGCTGCAAGTGCAAACAACCCCAATGATATGGCCATTGCACCCCTAACAGTCAAAACTGTTTGGAAATCTCATTTGTTTTTCATTAGTTACCGCAACAGTTTGAATAAAATCCTGTTCAATCTCAGCAAAGAGTACTTTGGAAATGTTAGTCTGTTATTCTTTAAACAAAGTTCAACAGCTATTAACAGAGTACTTGTTTATGATCTTCTATAAATATTATGTTTCTGTACTTCTTTGAAAATGTGGATTTTTTAATTTCATTTTTATTTTAGTAAAAACTGTAAAATTATGACTCACCAGCTGCAGAGTGCCAAGACAGGATATTTCCCAACATATGGGGCAAACAACATTTTTATATATTTTTGTTACCAATCGTATAAAACCCAGCTTATTTTTCTAAATGGCTCCATAGGCCTGCGCCGTAAAAGTTGCATATAATTTAACCCCAGTTTTCAGGGAACTCGGTGCCCATTACCAAGGAAATGTACACTCTCGTGCTCTTGGGCAAAGCTGATGGTTTAGTGATAAGTGAAACCCACTCGCTTTCATGCAGAAGTGGCCGCCTTGCTTCCAGCCAAGACATCAAAACCCAGACAGAATGTTGAAGGGGACAAAAAAAAAGCTGCTGAAAGGTTTCCGTGCAACAGCCTGAAAGGAATTTTCAAAATTAGCAAGGGGTGATGGATTCCTGGAGTGCAGAGCCACGTAGGTAACACCATTGACCTGGAAATCATCAAGAAAAAGATTATGTCCTAAATTAATGAAGGGAGCAAGCTTCATTAAATTATAATGGCTTTGAAGCTTGCTGTTCTAGGACCTATAATGATTTACCTC
The DNA here is from genome assembly GCA_013397515.1 of Upupa epops. Classification (NCBI taxonomy): domain Eukaryota; kingdom Metazoa; phylum Chordata; class Aves; order Bucerotiformes; family Upupidae; genus Upupa; species Upupa epops. The sequence continues at coordinate 296,367 of VZRI01010042.1, forward strand.
TGGAGCAAGGAGTGCACCCTAACACTAACCCTGACCAGGAGGAGTTGTACTGAGCTCTTTGTGGGTAGTTTAACGCCTGATGGTTATTGTAACGTTATAAACTAACGTTATTATTATTTTATACATATATATTTTATATATATTTGAGGTTACAAAATAAACCTGAAGGTTATTTCATAAAATTCTCTGTTATCATTAATGCTATTAGGAGCAGTAAGTTTAGAATTAAAGTTACGTTGAATGAGTTGTAGCACTGTTTTTGCTTGGGTCTAAACCTTTCAGTGGCTTTGCTCAAGACTGAGACAGAAGTAGATGTAGCTGGATGGTTTAGGACACACAAATGCATTTCTAGTTCCACACAACACCTGTGTTTTATCACTTCTTGAACTACTTTAACTTTATGCTAGATCCATGCCTTTTTTAAGTGAAAAAAAAGGGATATGCACAATTTGTCTGAAAGAACAGGAATTAAGTTTTAATTGTTGAAACTGAATTTGTGCCTTTTGTTCTGATTTATTTGCAAGCGATGTCAAGGCACAGTGTGAAAACCCCAAATCCAATCTAAGTCAATAAAATTCCCGGGAAGCCTTTTTTAAATGCTAAGAGCTTGAGGAATAAACAGGAAAAGCTATAGGAGTGGTAGAGTGAGAGGACAGCAGGTTAAGTAACTAAGAAGCAAAATACGAACATGGAATTTATCTGGGGAAAAGGAAGCAAGACTTACTTTAAAGGTTTATTGACTTTCTGTTATCTTCCGCAGGGAAATCCTTTGATGTCCCTGAAGAGGAGGCCTTTAAGGAAAATAGATCTTCAAGTACAGTAGCATGTGCGACACCACCACATGTTGTAGAACCGAAGTGCGTCTTTGTCTGGGAATTAGCAGGGGCCAATCAGATTCAAAGAGTGATGCAGAAATTTACCTTGGATATTAGCCAAAGTGAACTTAACCAGAGGAAGGTAGGATGACTTCTAAAGGCTTATGGTTAGAAAGAGTGGGTGGCTGATCAAAGGGACACAAAGACTAGAAAAGTGTCAGGAGTTTGGGCAGGCTTAGGAAAACAAAGGAGAGTGGGTTAGACTTGAAGACTCTGTCAGTAAGCCACAAAATGCGTATGGAAGACAAGACTAAGATCACCGTTTCTTGTGATGTCTATTGTTGCTCAGAATCGCTGTGGAAACTGATGCCATCCTCTCAAGTGCTTTGTGCTGCTCAGGGATATCCCAGGCTGAGCAAGCCCAAGTCCCCAGCCTCTCAGGTCAAGTGCCCCAGCTCCCCAGCATCGTGACTGTTCTCTCCTGCATATGTCGTAAGGTTTTAACACCTTTCTTGTATTGAGGAAGACATAACTGGAAGCAGTACTGCATGGAGGTGCAACATAATGAGTGTTCACTGAGCAGCAGTAATTCCTTCCCTTGATTGACTGTCTGCTGTTGATATAGTCCTGTATCTTGTTGACTTTGTTGCTGCCTGTGTATACCTGCTCCCCAGACAGTTAGTCCTTGTCCTGTTCTGGTGCAGGGATTCCAGTGACCCCCAAGTGTATGATATTGCATTTGTCCTAGATGAACTTTGTGAAGTGCCCATTGGCCTGTTCTTCCAGCCTTTATAGGTGCATCTGAATAGAAGCACTGCCCTAGGGTATGTTGCACGCTCCCCCCATCCATCTGGCGGTGTCCACAGTTGTGCTGAGGGCATGTTCAGTCTCCTCCTACTTACCAGCACGGAGATCCAGCAATGGAAGGGAAACAGCAGGAAGCGCTGCACACATTGCCATTCGGAGACTGGAACCAGGTAATTACTTTTCAAATCTTTTTACAAAAATTATGTCCTGAAGTTTTGTGAAACTGGGTTTGATGTGAGAAGATTCTAAACGCCTAGTCAGTTGGACTGAGCGGTGTACAGGCTGTGCAAACCCTGTTCTCTTCAGCCACAAGTATTACAATAGATGAGGTTAATTTACTGCTGAGATGTTTTGCGTGCAGGATACAGTATTCATCCAAACGTATGAGGTCTGTCACAAACTAGCTCCTCCAACAAAGTGTTTCTCTGCCTGGCAGCCCCTCCTGTGTGATGCTGGTTTATCGTTCTGCAGGCCAGATATGATGGAGTAATGGGCTTTGTGAAGTACACAAGGTATAATTCTCCTTTTTTCCTTTGCACAGAATAGACAAACAGGATGTGAAAGGAATGACGTTCAGACACAAACCCAACACGAAATAAAAATTCTCTCTGCAGTTCATGAGGTGACTATTTGCAGACTCTTAGTAATTTATGGTTATTCCACAGAACGGTGGAAGACACAGTTCAAGTTACATGAGGCTGCAGCGTTTGACTCTTACTCTGGGTAATCTGACAGCCAGCTCTGGGAATAATCTTGGTGTGATAACAGATTAAATCGCTTTTTTCCCTTCAATTATTATTTTTGCCCTGCTGGATTAAGTGTCAGTGTCGTCTTTTTTAAGAACACTCAGGATTACTCCTGGGTACATGATGTTACTGGAGTTTTTAACTGGTTTTTTCCCAGTTGGGAGCTTTTTAAAAAAAATCCAGTGTCAAAATAAGACTGTGACACAACGGGAATGTGTGGAAGTCTGTTGACAGTTACCTCACTGAATTAGAGAAGAGATATTATTTAAGACTGAACACATTAGTCAGACTTGGGGTAAGAGCAAAAGTCAGGCTAGGTGCAACTCCCTGGGCATTGGGAAGGAGGTGCTTGCCCAAGCAACTTTTAAAATCACAGAGAACCCAAGATATGTTTAATTTCATTCACATATATACCGAGCCAGTGTGTAAGTTATATTCACTCAGGCAACTGAACCGTGCCAAGGGATTCATTACATTAGTCAAAGAAACATGGAAAGCAAATGTCTCCTATGAAACAATCAGAACAGTTCATAAGTCATATTAGATGTTAAAGAACACATGATTTATAAATTGAGGACTCATATGACAAGTGAAACTTGTTAATAATACGAATAGGAAACTAATAGGTTATACTTTAATGGGGATGAGACCTAATTGTTGGATACTAATAACCCTCCATGCAGCTGCTCCTCACACAGAACATGAACTACCAATTTTTAAAGAACCCAGAGTCCTGCATTTATGAAGGATATTTGCACAGTCACATTGTAGAGTCAAGCACTGCTCAGTGTCTATTTTAAACACACACTCTGGCAGCTTTTCTCTCACTTTACTCCCCATGGTGGCTCTTTTCAGCTTGAGGGCTGCTGAGGCACTTTGCTCTCTATGTGTTTTATGATGGAGTCTGAATAAGTCTGTTGGGTGACAGGCTGCCAACAGAGGCTTTGTTACAAAACTTGGTGTCCCTTTGTCTAGATCCCTGGTCTCAAGCTCATGTTTTACTTTTGCACTTGCTTTTAGAAATTCCTATAAGACCCTGCTACAAGATTCTCTACTGATAAATGCTGAATGGTCCACATGTGGTAGGCCACCTTCTGTTTGGGTTTTTCTGCTTAATATTTACTGAATTCTTGAGGTATCTATGGTTTAAGAGATTGTACGTGGCACACTTTAAGCAGTACTGGTAGTTTCAAGAGAAAGATCAAGAACATCTGTTTGCTCACCAGCTGTGCAACTGCAGACCTCCAGAAACGGGTGATTCAACTCACTGTCTGTCTACTGACAACAGTTGAAGGTGGAGATTCAGAAAGAGAATGAGGAAATACAGTCTGATTGGAGAAAGTATTAGGTTTTCTGAAGTCTTTCCTCTTCTTAGATGAGGAAAATTGCACAGTCTTTCAAGCAATCGCTCCACTGCTTCATGACTGGAAGCTAAGTCAGTGGTAGCTGTTTTCCTGCCTGGGGAGCCTTTGCTTATGGTTACTCCCCCCAGATTGGTCAGCAAAGCATTGGCTTCTTGGACCTCTGAACAGTACCCATGAAAGTTAAACACCTTAGGAACAAGTCTCTATGGACTTATTTGGAATGTCATGTCTTACAAGTAAACGTCTCCGTCCCTATACTGTTTGAACAAATAATGTCAGGAATGATCAGCAAAGTAATATTCAGACATGATGTTGAGTTATATTTTTGAGGTCCAGGGGACTAAATCTGTTAAGGAATCTGTTGTGGGTTGTGTTTGTCAATGATTCCCTACCAAAGCTCATTGAGGTATCAAGTGGATTTCTGCATTTGCCTCTTCAAGGTCCAGTGTATTCCTACTTTTCCTTGATGAATCAGATGAAGAAACAGACAATCACAGTTAGAATTAAAGAGTTACTGTTGTGTTCAGTTCAGGGCCCCTCAGTTTAGGAAGGATGTTGAGGGGCTGGAATGAGTCCAGAGAAGGGCAACTAGAATGGTAAAGGGGCTGGAAGGTCAGCCCTACGAGGAGAGGCTGATGGAGCTGGGTCTGTTTAGCCTGGAGAAGAGGAGGCTCAGGGGTGACCTTATCACTGTCTATAACTACCTAAAAGGGGGTTGGAGTCAGGCGGGGGTTGGTCTTTTCTCCCTGGACACTGGAGACAGGACAAGGGGTCACAGTCTTCAGCTCCATCAGGGGAGGTTCAGAATTGACATCAGGAGAAGTTTTTTCACTGAGAGAGTGATCCAATTTCAGAACGGGCTGCCCACAGAGGTGGTAAAGTCGCCGTCTCTGGAGGTGTTCAAGGTTAGGCTGGATGAAGTGCTGAGTGGCATGAGCTAGATGTCAGATGTTAGGGTTACTTGGTTGGTTTTAGGTTGGACTGGATGATCTTTAAGGTCTTTTCCAGCCTCATCATCACTGTGAGTCTGTGCAATACGAAGGGAAATTTATTAAGGGCAATACAAAAAGGAGGGAAAAGTACCTGGAAAACTATAGGATAGGAATGACAGGGAAACTGAAAAAAAAGAAAAAGAGAGAACCTTAAGAAGCTGTAAATGAGTCTTTCATTTGGTTGTGGAAGAGTCGACAGTGGGATAGATGACTATAAGTGCTGTATGCAAACTCTGATGTAAGGCTTATGCCAGTGGAACTAGTGTGTCCACAGCTGGGGTACGGTGGTCTGGCTTCTGGCAATTCAGTTTAACAAGGAAGGCACCATGAGCCACAAGAAGAAATTTAGTGCTAGGACAAGTTGAAAGATTACTTGACAGTGGGAAGATAAAACTGAGCGTAGATATTAAAGGGGTATATATAAATAAAAATATAAAGAGGCAGTGTTTAAACTCTACTGCATATTTGGATAAAAAAGAATGGATTTACAGGAGAGAAAGCTTAGGAGATACATCAGAACAAGCTTTTCAGTAGTCAAAGTCATGTTAATACCAAAAAAGGTTCTCTGAGAAGAAAAAATATATTATTCTGTCAGAAAATGACACAGTCGTAGTTGCTGGTGTCTTCTGAAGTATCTTCTTTGCATGCTTTCGGATTATACAGCCAGTATTGGCCATACGACCTCGGATGATATTTTAGCTGTTACAGGAACCAGGGCTTTGCTGTGCTGATGCTACATTCTTTAATCAGGCATGAAGCTAATCTCCTATGTTTAGCAGAACCTGTGCAACTCCATAGTTTTCTTTTTCTGGTTTCAGCTGCCTATCTTAGTTTTTAGAAAATGTAATCAGGGATGGTGATCGTTTGTTTCCTGGAAAGTGTAAATCTGCTGCTGTATCAAAACTGACTCAGCAAATCACACCTGCTTTTAGTGTACTCGTGCAAAACGAAGTGACCATATAACAGCCTTTCTTACAGCATGCAAAACTGATTATGAACCTAATCCTGATTATGAAGCTGATCTTTCGGTGACCATTTTTCTATGACTAATGTTCCCAGTATTCAGAGAAGAGTGTGATCGAGAAGCATTGTGGTGACACCGAAAATAAACAAGACACAATGACAGGCGTTTTCTTGTGCTCTCAGGAATATTGTATTGTAGAAAGAGGGAATTTCAATGATGTGAAACACTGGAATGAAGAATTATTTTCATGGGAAAACATCCAAGAAAGAACCGACCCTTAAATAAGAATATGTATGACTTCATGTATATTATTTCAGAACTCTTAAGATCTTCCAAAGTCTACATTTTGACAATGCCAGTAGTCTGAAAAGCATCTCAGTAAAAAGAGCATTATGAGGTTCTATGTTTATTGTATTCTCATGCTTTCTCTGTCTTGTATGCTCAGCTTGACTTGGCAGATAGCTCTGGGAATTCAGCCTCGCATCAGAGAGTTAAATTGGCAGGGATAAATCACAGAGTCAAAGAATACTGCAGGTGGAAAGGTGTCTCGTGAGGTGTTGTCTTGCAGGTCTCAATGTGTCTCTTGCCAAAAACAGTGTCAGGTCATGCTTAGGCAGTCTCCTCAGGGCTGTATCAGATAAGTCTTGTAAATCTCCAGAGGTAAAGACTACACAGCCTCTCTGAACAATCTGCTCCACGCTTAACTGTGCTCGTGTGAAATAGTTTTAATTTTATTGCTCTTGAATGTGTTTTGTTCCAGTTCATGGCCTCTGTTTCTTGTTCTCCTGTTGTGTACTTCCATGAATAACCTAGCCTCATCTTCTTGAAATCCTCCTTGCAAGCACTGGTAGCAGCTACTGTTAGGTCCCCCCTAAAGCTGTCCTTTCTCCAGGCTTAACAAGCTCAGCTTCTCTTCCCAGGGCAAGCACCCACCATCATGGCTATTTTCTGCTGGGTGTTTCTGAGGTTATCAACTTCTGCCTTGTATTGGGGGCCCCAAAATTGTATGCAGCATGATGCACCAAAAGGACTGCTGAGACAAAAGAGTTTCAGCAGAGTAAAGCCAGTAGTGGTAACAGGTAGATAGAAGTGGAAGAAAATTGGTTTAGTAAATAAAGCACTTGCCACTGACTAGTCACAGTATGAATTCAAGTGAAATAGAGAAGCATGTCACTGCAGGTTTGCTTTGCTATTTGACAGGCTGCATACGAGCTGAATCTTTCCTTTAACTGGTGTATTGTAATGATGCTGCTCAGACTGTTCTCTGAGGTGTTACTTTCCAGAGAAGGTTAGGGGGAGTCCTTGAAGGCAGAACTGATATGAATGTCACATCACTGGGCTAGAAGTCCTCTAGCCAGTCTGAGAACCAGTCAGTAGAAGCTCCAAATGACTCCCTCAAAAAAGGAAATAGCAAGAAAGTATTTTCCACTTGACCAGCCAGTTTCAGTTTAGAAGTTAAGCACTAACAGCCAGAGTGAAAATATATCTCTATGTTCAGGAACAAAACCCTTCGAAATATTTTTGTTTGTTTGTTTTTGAGGGTTTTTTTTCTGATGGAGCTGTCTCTGGAGGGCAGTGGTTCAGAAGAGCGCCTGGAGGTGCAAAGGATGTACCTTATAACTGCAGTCTTTTGAGGAAAATTTAGAAATAATGATTAATTTCTGAAGAAACAAGTTATCATTGCGGGAGACAGTAAATACTTAGGAACACTGAGAAAGAGCAGAAGTAGAAAGCAAAAAATACTCATTGCTTGCTTCAGTCTACCTACAGTGATTTGGACATGCCTGATGGATGTTTAGTTTAAGAGAGACAGGCTCTGTGCTTTTGAGCTTTTACAGAAGATATTTAGCACTTGCTGAAAGAAGGGTGGAATGAAGTACCCATGTGAGAGGCTATGACAGGACTTTGTTCCTGGGTCTTCCTTTCACGCATGTAAGTGAAGGTGCCCAGACTATCAGTGTGCAGCTGTGAGGCTGCAGAAAAAGCAGGAGCATTGTCTAAGGGCAGGCTGGTTTTGCACGTGAAGCTTGGACAGACAGTGAGTTGCATCTCTTGTCATAATAAACTGTGCTCATGTGTTTGGACAAATGGTTATGAGGGCCACTGTGGGTGTAAAAAGTTAGAAGCTGTTTTTTACGACACTGGTCCCCAATTGTTGTTTTAAATATATCATGTAGGTAAGGGCAGCCTCACAAAGGGTTGGTGATCATCACCAGCTAATCCATCTCATCTATGTGTCAACACACAAGTAAGCAAAAACCATGACTGAAGCAATTTTATTCCTTCCTTGCCTGCCAGTAAAGGTTTATGGGATGGAGAGAAAATAAGTAATAATCTTTACTGTGCATTTCATTTTGACCACAGAATGTTTTCTGGTGCTTTGTTCAATCAGATTTTAAAATACTCCAGAGGTAGGACTCTAACCAAAAATGCAACTTTATGGGTGGCTATTTCTCAGCCTATTAGAACCTAGATGATCTTTCTATTTTCCAGATTTTCAAGACTTTCTTTTGCAATTCTCTGTAGACTTCATTAGACGCAATCGTCCCCTTCTTTCACCTGTCCCTGCAGCTGAAGTTCAATTCTTTTGTAACATAAAGAATCTGATCGATATTCTTAAAAGCTGATATTTCAGTCAGGTGAAGTCTATGGACGTGTGTATTTCTTTAGATGTCAACTGTTGATCTTCTCTCTAATCTCCCACTTCTGACGGTGTCAGAAGGCCATACTAGTCAGTACTTTAAGTCTGTTGACAATAGACATTTCTCTGCAAAGGTGTTTCAAGAAATGTTAAGTATTAAAAGGTTAAAAACTAAGAAAACAGTAGGAAAAGAGAGAGAAAAACGCTCTCCCATCAGGCCAATTGATTCTAGGGGCAGGGTCACTGAATGTAGCATTATTTCTCCTGGTCATGTTTCTTTCCTAGCAGAGCTCCAAAGTAAGCTAACTGTGTAAGCAGGATTGAAATACACAACCCCCTTGTGACTGGAAGCAGTAAAGCATTCTCCACTTGCGGTTTTCTTCAAATGAGCCTGCATGGAATATGTGTTTGAAAACAGTGAAACTCTTTATTAATCAAGTACTTCACTTGCCATGCCAGCATAAAGTTTCATTTATGTCAAAACTCCCTTAAAAATGGTTTGGAGTAGTGTCTTGTACACAGCCCTTCAGCATAAGAAATGTTTTTGGAATTGTAAATACAATAATCAAGGCAAATATTTGCACTGTTTGAGAAGCTGCTGTAAGGTTTGCGACCATACATTACAATTCTAACATTCTACCTCATTTTCTACTGCATCTAAAATGCAGAGTCTAACACACTATCCTAACTGCTAGAGGGCTTTTGCTAATCATGCACTGTTTTCATAAGAAATATGCCACAATAACTGAAATAAATACCTCCGTAAGAAGTGATATCTGAAAATAGACTCATATCTTAGTGTCTGAGCAATGTTAATTCAAGGTTCTATACCATTCCTAGGTGTGCAAATTCTCTTTGAATAAGGACTATGTTTATCCAGCACAAGTACACAGTTCAAGGAGAAAGGCTCAGAGAGAGAAGATGAAACATCTCAGTATGATTGCATTCAAGAGATGCCTGGCTTAATTACCTTTTATTTCTTCTCCTAACTGGAAACACTTTTGCATGAGTGCTTGGATAAGAAAAGTTGTTATCCCTGCTGACAGACAGTCCAGATGGACTTCCTAGCTTTGGCCTTGGCTCTCGAGAGCATCACCTTCTCATTCGGCTTCTGCAAGACACAGTGGAGCTGCCCTTCCCTGTGAGACACCAAGGATCGAGCTGCCATTTGGGCACTTGCAATCAGACTGTTTTCTGTCTAAAAGCAGCGGTGGGACGTGTGGGTGTCAGCTACCCCATGACAGGCCAGTGCAAAAGTTATGAGTACTGAGCAGCCTTGGGGCAATCAGCTCCACGGAGACGGAAAGGGTACAAATGCCCATTCAGTTTTCTGGGCAAGCACAATCACATGGTGTCCTGCGCAGCTCTCTGTGAATAGCCCATAGAAGCACTATGGCTCATATCTTCTGGAAAATGCTGTTTAGCTGTCCCGAGGACAGCAAAGTCTAGCCCTCTGTTATATTTATTTACTTGCACGAACTGTTTTCTTTTTGCAGTGGCTTAGAAAAGGCCAGTCACTGCTCATTCATTCACTAGAAAAGACCCCCTGATCCTCTGACAGGTACGGCAGAAGATATTTTTCATCATGGCATGAATAGTTTGTTTTGTTTTACAAAAAGCACTTCACACCAAAGCACAGCCCGGAATTACCATTCTTCTTGTGCTTGTACAGGTGCACTTTCTGAATTAGGCACGCAGGCTCGGCTGGGATCCTAATGGAGTGATGACACTAACACCGCAACAATAGAAGGGGCCTCCAGGGATGAGGCTGTGGAGTGGTGGTGCAGGTAGGAATGTGCCTAAGAGGGCAACAACATAAAGCAGTCTGTGAAGCTGACAACAATTTATACCACTTCTGTAGACTCCTCATTACACAAAGAGTACAGTAAGACAGACTGTGGGATTTAAATCTCAGTAACTTGTGAAGGAAAATCTTGCAAGCAGTCAGCTTTCTTTTGTTGTTTTCATCTATCCATTTTTTATTTCATCTATCCATATTTATTTATTGAAAAAGGGACCTAAACTCTACACACAAGCCATGTGCCTGTCTCTCTGTGTGTGCCTGTGTTTGAACAGGGTCATGTGAAAGAGGGAGTTGTGGCAAAACTGTTTATTGCAACGTGTGAATGAACAAGCTGGAATATAAATAGTTGTGTGAGTGGCAGGGGCAGTGAAGCCTGCTTTCTTGCAAAGTTGATGCTGAAGACTGAGATCCCGTGCAGATGCACTGCCGTCTAGCAAATGTGGAGGATAACATTGTGTTGTGTGAGTGGGGTCAAGATGGTCTCTCTCTCTCTTCTACCCAGAAGCTTCTTTTAAGAAGACTTTCAGAAATGAAAGCTTGGAGGAAAGAAGCCCTCTAAAGAATCTGTACAGCTACATTCAAATGCTGTCAGGAAGAGCCCAGAGGTAATACAATCACATAGCCTCATCTGTTCAGGAAACCAAAATAATTTGATATCACAACAAATGACAGTAATCATGAACATGAGAGTGTCTGAAATGTCAGTATTCACTGCTGATTCAAATACGTGGTTCACTGGTTTTATTTATAAACTGAATATGTCTGTGCTTGCAGCAGAGGCTCTTTGTGGTCCCTTACAACCAAAAGCATTCCGTGATTCTACGATGTAGAGCCAGGTGCCATGGGGGGTGCTCAAGCCAATAGCTGCACTGAGATACCTCAGAAATATTGTCTATTATTCAGGTGTTTAGCTCACTCAGGAGCCTGGCTAACAACGTACATCTAATTCAGAGTAGTGCTGTAGTCTATCAACGTGTAAAGCCACCGATGTGCTCGAATTGCAGGCTTCTTTAACTCTTGCAGAACGACACCCATACATAGAAAGCAGGCACTAGAAGTACATGGATCGTGTCCATTCGAGGTTCAGAAGAACTGCGCAGGGAAATTTTGAGGATGAATCTTGTCTCTAGTGGTGTTTAATTTTTGAAGGTTTTTAATTTTTTAATTTTGTATGTTTGAAAGAATGGAGAAGCAGTAATCTACCGCCCATTGCTGATATGGATTCCAAAGAGATGGAACTTACCGTGCACTGGTACAACCATGCTCAGGTACTGTTTCCCAGAACTTTGCTCTTTAGGAGACACCTTGCATGGTTATTAGAAATATGTTATTAGAAATATGTTGTTTTAATATACTGTAGGACATGCAGCAATTTCCTCTGCAGCTTCTACCTTCCACTTCCACTGACAATTGAGGCTAGAGCACATAGGACCTTAGGACCGTTTAGGTTGGAAAAGACCTTTAAGATCATAGAGTTCAATCATTATCTGTACTAAGGTCACTATGTCCCTAAACCTTATATCTATATGACTTCTAAACATGGCCAAGGATGATGATTTAACCCCTTCCCTGGGCAGCCTCTTGACTGAGCATCATGCCTGATGACTCTTGTAATGAAGAAGTTTTTCCTGATGTCTAACCTAAAATTCCCCTAGCAGAGCTTGAGGCCATTTCCTCTTGTCCTATCACTTGTTTTGTGAGAAGAGACCAAACCTAAATTCCTTTCAGTTAGTTGTAGACAACAATAAGGTCTCCTCTCAGTCTCCTTTTCTTCAGACTAAATAGCCCCAGCCACCTCAGCTGCTCCTCACAGGGCTTGTTCTCCACTTTGCCAACCTTGTTGACCTTCTTTGGACCTGCTTCAGCACCTCAGTATCTTTCTTGTATAGAGGTACCCAAAACTAAACCCTGGGCTCAAGGTGTGGCCTCACCAGTGCTGAGTACAGGGAGAAAAACTCTTCCCTTTCCCTGCTGGCTGTACCATTTTTCCTACAAGCCAGGAGGCCATGGGCCTTCTCGTCCAGCTGAGCACACATTTGACTCCTATTTAGCCAATTATCAACCAGTACTCCCACTATGTGAATCACACCAAATAACATCTTGAGCTTCTGTGCTTTTAATTCCATTCCCAGCAACCCAGCTCTTGTCTGTCTCGTGGAACTGAAGCATTCTCCTGCAGAGTAGGTGCATGTAATACCGTGATGGGATTTCACTCAAAGCAAATGTCTTTGTATCTCATTCCGTGTGTAAGAGGTTTTTGTTCTGTATGTATCTATTTAGTTCTTACATTTGTATAATTTCTTAATTCTTCATATCCTCAGTTATTGCAGAGAATAGAATTTTATTGATGTGTGTGCATGCCGTTAGAGTGATGTGTTGAAAGCGTGATTTGGGAAGAAGCTGTTCACAGTAGTTTGTGAAAGAACTGCTTGAAAGGTTAAAAAAATATATATTTATCACTAATCAGAACAGCTCAGTAGATCACTCAAATGCTGCTTTGTTTGAGTTGATAGTCACGTGTCTGCAGCTAACTTACTCTTTCACCAGAGTTAAATGTTATAATATGAAATACAACAGCTCCTGTTGCTGACAGGATACGGCTGTTTTCAAGAGATACTGCTAATGCAGTGACACAAGAGAGAGTCTTCTAGAGCTGTTCAGAATGTTGGCCAATAGTGGCACCGTGGAACGTTCATGAGCTCCTCCCCTGGAACAGTCTACGTTCCTTGAGAGCAAATGGCAATGCAGCGTTTTCAGTCTGTGCCATCTCTGAGACACAGGGTGTTACCCATTCCTTGTCTGGCACAGACCCCTTAGTGCAAAAAAACCTTGGGAACTAAGCGGCAAGTGATCGCAAGGATCCATGCTGCCATCCAACAAGCTGTAAGAATTAGTCACGGTATCACAGTCTCACAGTGATGATGAGGCTGGAAAAGACCTTAAAGATCATCCAGTCCAACCTAAAACCAACCCAGTAAACCTAGTCATTTAGTTTTTGCTATGGGGAAAGCCCAGAAGCCCCTTTTGAAAAAATAAGCAACATGACCTTGTTTTTCTAGGTCATCTCAGGGTTGGTTCTGCCCAAAAGTAGGTTTTCTTGATATGGCTTCTTTCTTGAGAACCCACACAAAGTATTCCATGTGATACTGCGGGTGGACAATCAATCCTTAGGTAAATTCTCTATCATCATCATATATTTCCATGCGTCTGTTCCCAGTAGGAGAGCTCAGCAAATTACTCAGCCATGCTCAGGTGAGGATGCTTCTGCAGCCTGAAGTGTGTCAGCGGTTGTATCATGCCCTAGAGCTTTGGGTGCAGGTTTCATCTTTCGGGTTCATAGTTCTAATGGCTTTCCATTCTGAGCAGAACAACTCTGCCTCAAATGCTGTATTTGGCACTCTGCCTGTGCTCTTTTACAGGGACAGATGTACAATGTTAGGGCTATGATTATATTCCCAGTGGTCATAAATCCATGAGAAGAATATGCTGATACAATGGAAACACTTCAGATTTCATGGAGTATGAGTATGAGATATATATATATATATATATAACAAGTACAAATATGTATACACATACAAAGAGGGAAAGATGAATATGATGTTCATTAACAGTTAACACTAATACGTAAATAATAAAAGACATGTAAGTAGAACTTGCGGTTCTCTGAAAATGCTTGTAAATATATGTTAACTTTAAGTGTGTTTTAGAAGAGTCTATGGGAGTAAATTTGCTCCAGCACAAATCCAAGTCTATTTTTAGTAGAGCAGTTGAAGAATTTCCTGCAGCTGAAAGGGATCTAAAGTGTTTTCAATACAAGTTTGAGGGCTTGGATGAGAGTTATTCAAAAATGTTGGTGTGATTTTGAATTACAGATTCACTGAAAATCACAAGGAATTTTGTTTCCAAAAAGCTTTTGTAATTTTCAAAATTTGGCCGTAAATTCCTAAAACTATGTTTAAAATTAATCTGTAATGCCTACTTTGAAGAATTATGATGTCTAAAAATGTTTTCTCTGAAATCTACGTATTCAATGTGTTTAAGGATGTCTTTTTAAATTGCTGGTCCTGGATGCTCATCCAGAAGTTTGAAAATCAGCAAGTTTCTTTGGGCTCAGTTACCACTACAAAGAATACATGTCAGACTGTAGTGTTGTGTTGATGCACACAGCCAAGCATGGTGGACTCAATGGCTTCCGTAGCTCTTTGTAAGATACAGCAATGGAGCGATACGATAGAGGTCAGCAGAACTTCAAGAGAAGAACCCTTTATGCAGACAACATCTTAAATCCCACCAAAATGTCCTTTACACACGCGGGTGTGATTGACCACCAGATTCAATGCCACTTGACAATACAGTGGTCAAAAGCATGAGAGCTCAAAAAGAGATGTGAGCATTACAGAGGAGAGGTTTGTTTAAAACAAGCACATTCAGTTAATCATCCAGAAATTGGTACCCAATAAGAACCAAAACTCTGGATTGCTAGAAGCCAGGAGAAGAGGTGGAGAGGACTGAATTACACAATGAAGTGTGTAAAACTTTTCTCTTCACAATGGAGAGAAAGTAGATGCAGTATGGCAGTCCTTAAGTGAATTGTATTTATTGTTGTGTAGATACTAATGTGTAAAAGAAGTGCAAGCTTTCCATACAGACTTGTGAATACTGGCAAAGGTGAAGGCTGTTCAGGGATCTTACACATGAACATGAAGAAGTATTTTGAGATTTCTGTGTAGCGTATGTTACTAAAGTTCAGTGTAGTAAGACTGCCTTGTTCCAAGTCCTCTGAGTTGTTTTGGAGTTATATAACAGGTTTGGAGAACTCCCACATGAGGATGGTATGACCCAGGAAACATCTTCTTCTGTTTATAGGCTGGGAATGGAGTTCTTAGAGAGCACTCATGTAGAAAGAGACTTGGGGGGTACCATTGGACAGTAAACTTCGCATGAGACTGCAATGTGCCCAGGCGGCCAAGAGGGCTAATGGCATCCTGGCCTGCATCAGGAATTGTGTGGCCAGCAGGGAGAGGGATGTCATCCTCCTCCTGTATTTGGCACCAGTTAGACTGCACCTGGAGTATTGTGTTCAGTTCTAGGCCTCTCAGTTTAGGAAGGATGTTGAGGGGCTGGAACGAGTCCAGAGAAGGGCAACTGGAATGGTCAAGGGGCTGGAAGGTCAGCCCTACAAGGAGAGGCTGATGGAGCTGTGGCTGTTTAGCCTGGAGAAGAGGAGGCTCAGGGGTGACCTGATCGCTGTCTATAACTACCTAAAAGGGGGTTGGAGTCAGGTGGGGGTCGGTCTTTTCTCCCTGGACACTGGAGACAGGACAAGGGGTCACAGTCTTAAGCTCCATTGGGGAGGTTTAGACTTGACAACAGGAAAAGGTTTTTCACTGACAGAGTGATCCGGTTTTGGAACGGGCTGCCCACATTGGTGGTCAAGTCGCCGTCTCTGGAGGTGTTCAAGGTTAGGCTGGATGAAGTGCTGAGTGGCATGAGCTAGATGTCAGATGTTAGGGTTACTTGGTTGGTTTTCGGTTGGACTGGATGTTCTTTAAGCTCTTTTCCAGCCTCATCATTACTATGAGACTGTGAAATATGAAGGGAAATTTGAACTTACATTCTCCATAACGAGAACATCAAGAGAACAGATCATGGTTGGCCTCATGTTCTGAAATTTCTGAAGCAATCTTTTTTCTCCTATAGTGACCTTTTTCAAAACTGAATGGCATTGACAGTTAACACGGCTTGCTAAGGCATAGCATAGCTCTTCGATGTTGAAATTAGTACTATGGATTTCTTAATTTTCTCTCTTATGTGGGAAATGACAGGGGGTTTTATTTCCATCACCTCTCAGGCTTTTAATGAAGCTTATTTAATATTTAATATTTAGAAACCGCTGGACACGGAGTTGGCAGAAAAAGGTTCAAAGTTCTTCCATCAACATTGGCCAAAAGGTAGCTGAAATGAGCACTTAGCAGGTTTCTGTTGTGACATTGGAGAAGCACGGGAAGGATCCGTAATACTGCATGTGCTCTGTAGCTGAGACACAGCAGTTACCTCTGTGATCCTGTTCACTGCTGAAACAAACTCCCTTGCAATTTAGGGACTGAAAATAGAAACTCTTTCTATCAGTGAAGTGAAGAAAGTTGAAGCTGCGAGTTTTCAAGTGAGTAACACCGACGTTACTTTCCACACTGGATGAGTTTGAACTGTTTTCTGTCCAAGGACTATACATTTTGATGAAGATAATTCCTTATTTTCTGATATTTTTTGTTGAGTTTCTCCTTCCTAGCTGTTTGTCCAGGTTGCAGAGATGTGTTTGGTCCTCTTCAGAACTGCTAGGACAATACTATGCCAGCTCTGAGTTCCTTAATGTGAATGCATTTAACTGGTTAAGGGAAGCTGTTCAGTATGATTAGGGTAAGCCAAGAAGTCATCTGGACAGTATTTGTGTATGAAATGTCTAAAAAAGCATCTTTGAGAAATCCCGTTTTGAAGAAAGCCTGTCCATCATACATCATTACAATGCATTTTAAATCAGATATGTCTTTTCTGCCCGGGAATCATGAACCCACCACAGCCAAATTCATATGACGGGCGGACTAATTTAATGTGAGCTCTCTAACCTTGGGCTATGATATTTGTGCCACTGTGAAATGAAGGTTGCTTTTCTAGTCATTTGTGAAATTGTCAGCTACTCTTGCATTGAAGCTACTCTATACCTTGTGTATGTACTCTGCGCTGCAGTGGTTTCCATTGAGAAGGTGGAAATAACATGAGTTGCTAGCTTTTCTCCTTGGTTTGAGAAGTTCAGGCAGTACTTTTTTCCCCTCACTAGACCCTGTAATTGATTTATGTATTCCTATTTCTTTCCATTCAGACACAGAGCTTATGAATATACAGAATATAAGTGCACTCTACATGTTTCTCAAGACAAAAGATTTCCTTCTGACCTCTCAGTCATACCCAAACAGTCGACGGAGTACATCTGCATGGAACTTTAGGTGTCTAATCTGCCTGGCATTCAGGCATCTTATGTTTTAAAACACTTGGCTTTTAACATTTTGGCCCAGAAGGAGTGATTCTGATCCCTATATATTTTATAACAAGCTTCAAATACAGTCTAGGGAAAATGAAAATGTTATCCATACATACAAATCTGTCAGTCTCAGACCATGTTCTAGACGGCTGCTTTGCAATGTCCAGGGGAGAGAGAGAGCAGGGAGTCACTGATTTTAAGGGTAAAGAGACACATGTGGGTTTTGCATATGAACACAGCCCAGTGCAAACACGATTCCCCTGAATGATGTTACACTTGAGTTTATTTCCCATTGCCTGCAAACAGACATTTGTATAGTGACAGCTGTCTTACAGGAAACTAGCTGGGTGGATCGAACTTTAACTCAAAATTTTCAACAGGAGTTCAGGCAGCATCAATTGATACTGCACATGGTGCTTTTTTCTTGTCTTGAATATCACAAGTTTTAACAAAAGAACTTTCTAAGAATGATTTCCTGTAAACAGACCCTCTTTACAACCTTTTCCCAGTTGTTTAATTTATTTCATGCAAAAATTAAAATGTGACCGTTTGTGTCGATATGGATGTGATGGCGACTAAATGGTACCTGATTCGGTTGACTCCTGGGTACACCTCGCAGAGAAAAGCCCTTCTGAACATGGGTGTTAACACCAAAAAAATTCAAACATTATTCTGAGCACGCATGGGTGCGAAGAGTCTGTCTGAGTGTTGGAACAAACCGATGAACTACACCCTGTAGTCCGGAGTTCCCAGCTGAATGTATTCACAGAAAGTGTTGAATATTAATTACTGCATTCAGACTTCTCGCTACAAAAAGTTCATAACTGAGCTTGAGATCAGAAACAATTTCTGTGGAATTTATACTCTCAGTGATGCTTTTTTTGCCTAACAGCAGTGTTAATATACCCGACTTCTACAAGCAATAAATGACACTGATAAGAAGGAAGGTATAGCCGCAAAATAGGTTTATTGTGGAAACAATTTGGAATTGTTATCCTCATAGCTGTTTAAATACCACGCTCAAGGAGTGCTGCCTTTTAATCTGTTTGTTGATTTTAGTGTTTGTACTGTGCCCATCAGAACAGCGTAAAAAGTGTCTCCAGGGTATGTAAGTGCCTAAAAGCATTTAAGATCCAAACTCAGGAAATGAAAGACCAACCCCCCCACTGTGACGGAGCCACGTATTTCAGTATGATTTTCTCCAGAAACTATCTGCAATGTGAATAATAAGCCTATGAAAATCAAGGTTTTGACACTTATACACACTGCAGGGGAGATTTATTTGTGCCCTGACTGTCCCCTGTACCTGGCAGCCTGGTAGAAGTAAGGGTAAAAAAGGAGGCACCGTCCCGAGGGCTGTTTTGGTTGATGGGGTGAATTCCTGTGCACACTTTTATATTTTCACTCCATCTCTCCTAAAAGATTGGCTAATCCTCCGTATCCTTTAAACTGAAGTATTTATCAGAGAGACCAGTGGTGACATTTTTGAGGCGAGAAGGAATGAAAATTTCATGTGACTGTAATTTTGCAGCACATTCAGCCAATAATAAGTACAAGCTATTCATCACATAAAACAAATGTACTAAAACTCCTCCACCTCCTTTCATTATAACCAATAATTAACAGCTTCATCCTCTCACGTTTGTCATTACTAAGTGATCAACACTTACCACCATCTGTTATAGTATTTACTTATCATGGGTAAACATTAAGTTTAATAAATTCTATTCAATTGCATCTTGGATGAATCTGGCACAATATACTGCAACAAATAAAACTGGACTTTCAGAAATTGCGTAGGTTTTAGCCAAAACTTCTCATTACACCTGGCAGTAACTCGGCATGACATAACCCAGGAAGGTTTCTTGTGGCATTAGGCAAGCTCAGAAATAGTTTGAGGCAAGGTGGTTTAGGACTGTTGTCTGAGTCAGGGTAGAAAATATATCTGCAACCTTTACAGGAGTGGATGAAACAGAAAGTAATAACCCCAAAACCTTAGCTTTGTAGATGAAATTACAGTGTGAGGGTTGGGTGTCAGGAGGATGGAGCCAGGCTCTTCTCAAGGGCATCTGGTGATAGGACAAGGGGCAATGGGTGCAAGCTGGAACAGAGGAGGTTCCCTATCAATATCAGCAGGACCTTCTTCCCAGTGAGGGTATCGGAGCACTGGAGTAGTCTCCTTCTCTGGAGATGTTCCAGACCCACCTGGCTGTGTTCCTGTGTGACTTGGTCTGAGTGAATCTGCTGGGTCAGGGGGATTGGACTGGATGATCTTTCGAGGTCCCTTCCAATCCCCAATCCCTAATGATTCCATGATTACATTTCTAATAGTTATTAAAACCACAACAATCACCCTCCAGCATTTTGAAGTTTTTCTCTGCTGTGTTATGTTTGCTCATTCTTTTCATCATGATTAAAGCAACTTAGTACTGTCTATGAAAACGTCATTACGGAACAGGTTTGTTCCTAATGTTTGGTCCTCGTTCTGAATCACCCTGAATAATTTTCAGATCATATTTTTGAAAGAGCCCAAAATATTAGCACAACCGTTTCCGTAGCCTTAGGAATTACCACTCATAAGGAATGTTTGTACAGACACTGCAATGCAGTCTCTTTATTGCGTTTCATGCTTCACATGAAGGATGTCTTTTGTTAATGTCTTTGTCTTGAGGATGGGATGCCTGCTATGTTTGCTGTTCTCTGGGCACGTTATTGCTGACCATACTTTTTGTTAGAGTTTAGCCAATCCATCTCACTACTCTGGGCACTCACAAGTACACAAGCAACAGGAGAATATTGGCATGTGTTTATTTAAAAATGTAGACACATCATATCAGGAAGTCATGCACTCCAAAGTGCTTAATGGCTGTGTACACTGGAACATCACCGGGTGATTTATTGTTGGGGTATGATTCAATGAATGACTTAATGACTTAGAGACAGGGGCTGCAGTCCTTAATCCCAAACCCTGATACGTAATTAATGGAAGCCTTCCTCAGTCTGAAACCATGGATTTTTAACTGGGAAAACAGGGAAAAGGTATTTCATTGGCTTCAACCTTGGTACACAGAAAAGAGAGGGGAAGTGAGGATGTATTCCTTTTGTAAATCTTCAGCACCAAAAACCAAATGAGATCACAGATTGTGTTTAGTCATTACCTAGAGGGAAGATGCAGATTCATGTGCTTCGGACAGTGAGTGTGAGTCTAGTTTGTATCTCATATGTCCTGGGCTACAGCTATAACTCTGCTTTCAGGAAATGAATATTTCTTTCTAAATCTTAATTTTTATCTTGTGAAAAGCAGAGAACAAACGATTGGAAGGCAAAACATGCCTACTTTATATTTCCTCTAAGAACAAACATTTTTAAATAGATAAAAGCAGTAAAAGCCTTCCAAGATGGCCTTGTTAACAGAACAACGTTTCCCTCTAGTGGATATTCACGAGCAGTTAACGATTCCTATGACTACACTCCAGAATAAAATGTGCGGCTAGCTCTAAGAGTGAATGTCTGGCTCTCTTGCTTTTGCAAATCTCCTGGGAAGGAAGGGGCTGGGAGATCTGCCAGACTCTTGCATTCATCCCCTCTTCACCACCCTCTACCACCAGCAAGCCCATAAGTGCTGTCACTTACAAGCTGGCACAATCCTTGTGGGACACCAGTGGGCCAGATGTGGTGATGGCCAGATGGAGATATGCAGCAGTAAAAGCACCCTCTGCCATAACTTCTTCGTGTTCCTAATCCTAATTCGATCTCAGTTTGTTTGGTTTGTTTTGCTTTTTTAAAAACAATATGGTTCATGTTAGTGAGGAGAGACTATACGGCTTTGGAAGGTTTATAAAGAGAATCATCCATTGTGCACCCAAGTGGAAGGGGCAGAGCAGGTCATAACGTTATCTATCAGAAGCCCTCAGGAGAAGCAGAACACTGACAAACAAGATAGGCACCTTGAAGTCGTGGGTTGTACAATGCAGGCATCTCAGCCTAACGCAGGCATCTCAGCCTAACGCAGGCATGGTGAAATAGCATCAAATTCTAATTGCAGTGAGTCCATATGGAACACTTTAGAGGCACTGAGGTTTTAATTAGAGATATTCAGGCTTCAGCATGCTGTGGTGCACAGATGTATGACTTCTCAGAGCAAAATTAAAAGTAAGTAGTGTGGGCAGTGCTGATAAAAAGTAGAGGTGATTGAAAACTTTTATGAATACCAGACAGGCAGTTCAAGGAGGGGCTGTGACAGAATAGGAAGGCTTCTTGTGCACTTTGAACTTGTTTCCCTCCAATCCTATACTTCATTTAGACGACTGTTGCTCTCCTGAACCTCAAGCTCTGTTTAAGATTCAGAATGGTGAGCTTTATTCATGTCACTCATAATATCAGAGCCCTCAATTTCATGCCTAGAAGATTTTGGAGGGGAGTGAGATGCAGTTGTTTGTGGTATTTTTGTTCCTGAAGACATGGAAAATGGTTGGAGTGAGAGTGGAAGCATATTCATGTTAGCAAAGACACAGATAAATGTCCACACATTCCAATTCTGATGGGGATAGGAAGAGCAGGAAAGAGATTAAAGGAGTCCAGAAACTCTGAGGAGGATGAGGAGGGAGATGAAAGTAGCCTGTAGTTAGTGGTAGAAAAATGAACTAAGTGTTTCAGGCTTGGTTATCTTCAGCTTTGTAATGAATCTACAGCATTTGGCAAATGTGCTGTGCCAGGGTTTTAATACAGAATTTAAGAGCCTTTCAGTCCCCACAAAACAGGTATGCAGGCACACCTTCCGCTAATACCATTTATTCGGCGGATGTGAGTGAGGGCTGAGCACGCAAAACATGACACCATGAAAGAAGAAATGGCCAATATGTGATATCGGGCATAGTTTTGTAAGTATTTTTTCCATGAGGTTTTTTTTAAGTCTGTTTATTAATGAAGAGTTAGACAAAGGATTAACGAGTTAGACTGCTCTGTTTCTTTGGTGTAGACCTTGTCACTGGGAAGTGTATATCTGCTTTTAAGGCTGGAGAATTTATGCGGTATCTCACTAAGCTGAATCCTCTTTGGCAAGAAACACAAGTCACATTCCTTGAAAACCTGAAAATTAAGCATGAAGAATTACTTCTTAAATATCTGAAGTTCTCAGATAGACAGGTCCAAGCCTCAAAAGCAGGTTCCAGATCCTGTAGGGGAGTTGGTTCAGCCAATTCCAGAGCTAATCCAGATGGAGCCTCTGTGAAGCTCAGCAACGTATCCACACTTTACTGGATTTCGTGTGGATTTTGTCAGGACTTAGACAAATTGGTCTTGGGAGAGAGCAGATAATTACATGATTTTGTGACCCAGTGATGTATGCTGGCATTTTTGTGCACATTCTCTTAGCCACCGTAATTAAGTTACTTTCTGTTGAATGCTGAAGTCTGTTTCATCGGCTAGAACTGGCTCATAAACTGCTGTTCCTCCCTCTATTCCTCTTACTCAAATATAAGACCCTATCAATCTGTCATCTTTAATGTAGATAGAACTCGTCACGCTTAATGCTGCATATGGGTTTCCACAGTGCTAAGCAGGGCTATAGTGAGGCTGAGGTTATGAGAGTCCCTACTCATCATCTTGAGGAGTACTGATGCACTACTAGTCTGCTCTCTGTAGGCACTGGGAAATATACTGTACTTTTTGAGAGGTTAATTGGGGTCATCTGCAGTCTTGTAAAGCAAGATTTGAGCTGTAAATAGTACCTGAGATGTGAGTTTGCTGGTTCTCATATTTAAGCCTCAGTCTTTGGGAGGAGTGCTGGGAATCCTAGAGTGCTGAGTATCTTTCCCTCCTCTTACTTTGTTTTCCTTTTGGCATTTGAATCTTTTTGTGACATTTGAGTGATGGAATGGAGTCCACAGCTCATCCTCAGAATTCAAGCCTGTTCAATACAGATTTTGTATATTAAAATCCGAAGAATATAGCATGGATTTTGCAAATTATTTGAATTGGAATAATAATCCACTCACTTTAAAATTATTATTATGAATGCACAACTCATAAATGTCAGTGTTTCTATACCTGTAAAGGCAGTGTCTTTTATAATCCTCATGTTATCTGCTTAGAGTTTACAACAGTTAAAAACCCAGATTAAAAAATTACCCTTTCTGGAATTTTCTGTTCCTTGATAACTGACTTTTATAGAGATTCTGTATTTGTTGCTGCCACATGCAGTAAGATCTTTTGTAAGTCGTTCTTCAGGGGCTCTGTTCCCTTTAGATGTGGAAGACAAAAGACCATGCCGTGTATATGTAATGCTGGAAAAACACCGTGAAAGAATGCAGAAGTATGTGACCATCTGGCTGCATGTCCACTTGAGCACAGGCTATAGGGGTCACTGAGACCCCTCAGAGTGCTATTGATACCAGACCCTGACAGGAAGCACTTCAGCTGCTCCCCGTAGGACTGAGGCCAGTGCACTCAGAGGTGTGTTACATCTTCAAATGCTGGAGCTGGTGACATACCGGGGGAAACTTCTAGCTGTTTCCAAATGCTCCTCTCCTTGGTCATATACTGAATGGGTCCTACCCCTCCCTGATAATCTGTGGCTTGGGGAGATAAGTCTCTCTCAAAGGCTTTCTTCTTGCCTCAACAGCATCCATATTCGTGTGAAAGACAAATCAAAGTAGTGGGGATAACTTGTTAAACACGCCACAGTGACAACCAAGCAATGAGTGTGAAAAATAAAATATGAGCAGGGAGCAGGGGAGGGAGGAAGGGAAGGGACAGTGCAAGGATGCAGGTACAAACCTCATGCTTCAGGTGGACCACGACCACTTTTCTTTGTGCTCGTCAGAACTGCAGGAGTAGTTTAAAGGTCCTGAACCTCCTACTACAGAACCAATTCCTGAAAGCTGGTAGCGCCAAACGAAGGACAAAACAACAATCTGGAAGCTGGAAGCAAACATTTTCAGCAGGACAAATCTTTGTACTCCATTCCTGAGATTCAGTTGATTGCCAGGGAACTGATTATGGAAAATGAACAAGAGGAGATGCTGGCTGTAGGAACACAATTTCTCTGTTCTATATTGTCACAGTGGTGAACACACGTAGCCCACGTGCAGGAGGTCAGTCGGCCTTCAGCAGTATTACATGCACACTGCCAGTAATACCTTGACATACTGGTATCCAGGCTACCATGTAGTGTCTACAGGTAACACCCATGCTCTAAAATCTAAAGAAATACTGTACACATGTAATAGTTTGAAGAGACCAAGATGCCAAAAGTCTTGTCTTTGTGGCTGAGTTGTTTGTTTGTGTTTGTTTTTAAAGCTAGCTCTTCCCAAAGGCAAAGTCTTTATCAGCTTCATTAGTCATTCTCCTCTGTCCCTCTCTGTGTCGCAGAATCTTCTGCTGAGTCTTGTGAGAAAGATTTATATTTCACATGTGTTGAAGATTTTACATAGGTTCATTCAAAGAATATGGGACTAGCAGGCGAGGTGGTGTTAACAACTGGTAATAGGAGAGTACTGCCATGAAGAAGGGCCCTGGGTAAGCTGAGTGTTGGAGGAAATAAGCTGTAAGTACCTCTGAATTGGTGCAGTGGGCTAGGAAAGCCTGGATGTCCCACCAAGGCTGGTGATGCTATACAGAAGATGGAAGGGACTGGAGCACCCTGGTGATCTCTGGCTAGTGAAGTGGTCCAGGAACAGCTTTGCCCTCAGCTGTGCAGTATAGGTGATTTCTGTCTTGTAGCCCTCAGCAGAATGATGAATTTAGTCTGTATTTAAGATTAGGAACCACAGCAAAGACTATTGTCCCATTGAGTGAGACTGGAATAATTTTGTTTAGCGATTTTACTTTTCAGCCAGGTCTCTTCCAACTGCACTTCCTGAATTTACCTGTGCAGGCAGTGTCTACTTTTACAATTCACAGCCACTACTAGAGGCTGGTGTGCAGAAAAGCTCACTCTTACACTTGCTCCTCCATAGTCTAAGGTTATTGCAGTTACCACATTCTACAGTGTGGGTACAGCAAGCGAGATGCCACTCCTGCAGGGAGGAGCAGACAGTACAGGTATCACAGTCTCACAGTAATTACGAGGCTGGAAAAGACCTTAAAGATCATCCAGCCCAACCTAAAACCAGCCAGGTAACCCTAACATCTGACATCTAGCTCATGCCACTCAGCACTTCATCCAGCCTGACCTTGAACACCTCCAGAGACGGTGACCCAACCACCTCTGTGACCCTAATCTGACCAAAAAGTTGTTCATCCCATAGATAGTGTGTCTGGTATAAAGCTGAGGGACCACGAGCATCAATTTCTTCTCGATAGATGGCATCAGAAGAGGACTCTGCCCATTCTGCTTTCAATCCCTATCTGTGTATTTTGGAAATCAGCTTCTGAATCCAGTTGCAGGGACTTACCCAGTGCCTGCCCGCACTATTGGTGGTGATGATGATGTAATTGCCATCATGGAATTTGGGTTTGCTCTTGGCTTTTTGATATATCTTTATAAATATAACTTTGTTGTTATTATTTAATTAAAGCTATTTTTGTTTTCTTTTCAAATCCCTAAGTGTCTTTCTCTCTTACCTATTTCTCTTCCATTTGGGGCTAATACAGAGCATCTGTTGCTTGGCTAGTGGCTGGCCCAGGCCTAACTCTGGAGAACTGTGAATTTAAACTGAACAACTAATGCAGATAAGATGGATATCTTTACTTTTCATGACAAAATTATCAACTAGTAGATAAAGGGGATGCAGCAGAAAGAGTCTGATAGGTACAAATGACTGACACCAAATTATGTCACTTTTGAAAGGAGTTTGGAGTAAAATTATAAAAACATGAGAAGAAAAAGAGTGGACAGCAGAAGCAGCACCATTGCTTATGGGTGTATTTACTGGTGGAAGCTGTCTGAGCGAAACACAACACAATATTGTGAGTTCAAAACATTACTGGCTCAAGGTACATGGGCAAGGAGAAAGAGAAATTGGTTTGAAGATATTTTTCACTGTGTGTTTGTTCTTACCAACAGGGTAAGAAGTACCTCTTATTGAAAGTCAGCTTTACTATGAAAAGTGATGTCTAGTGGGTATGTCAAGGTCTTTGTGCTTTTCTTATTAATGCCAAAGGAAACACTTGATTTCTTTTTCTTCCAGCCTGTGTGTTAATGCCATTTTACAGAGGCACTCCTTTTTCAACAGCATTCTGTTCTAAATTCAACTGAATGTTCTCAAAGGCCAGTATTCCAGTGTAGATTTATATAAGATTAGATTAAAAATATTTTAATCGCAGGAAAGAATATTGCATCTATAAACAAACACATTACAACTCATCAGATGTTAAAGATTTTACCCTGAACTAACCTCTAAGCACGCAAGCCAGTAGTTTTGCATAGAAAATATGCAGCGGCAGTTAGGGTTGCACTGTTACAGATTTATTGCCCGTGTAATAGCACGTTACTGAGTGGCTTGAGCCTTTCTCCCTGGCCCCTCAGCAACAATATAGATTGGTGGAAATTCATATGCAGAATAGCTTACAGGAAAAACTGAACTGATATACAGGAGCTTTTAGTTGATTAAAGAAATGGAAGGAAAAGAATCAGCATGTAGGGGCAATGGTGGTCCCATGCTCAGGTATGTTCCGCTCAGTAGCTGCACATTGATAAGCGTATCCCCGCCAGCCTAGTGATTTGTTGAGACAAGCTCCTCTGGCAAAGGTGATCCCAGATCCCAATCATCCCTTGTTAAAAAGGCATAAAGAGAAGATTAGCGTGCAGCCATCAGGACGCATGTGGTGGATTCTCCTGGCTCATCTTGAAGTGCTCCAGTGAGGTCTGGCTTGTTTTGCGCTGTTCAGGATCATTTCTTTTGCCACTCATGGAAGTCTCAATGATTTAAAAATAATAATAGCACAAATAGAACACATGACCTCTAACCCATTCCTCTTTGATTAAATCTCATTTTATAGAAAAACTATGACTAATGTCTCTTCCTTTGCCTTCAATAAACTATCATATAATCTGTCTATTATTCTTAATATCCTCTTGCCCCAATAAGACATTTGTGTTTTGTTTGGATTCCCCTGAATGAGGTGAATATTATATCTATAACCTACTGGAAAGCATTTCTTCTTAGACATATTGGCAGGGCTAATTTTGTTTTTACAGGTGTTTGTACTTGGAAAGGGGTTAGCCACAGACTTGAAGGCTCTACCGCACTGGTACATCACAGGAGCACAGTGTGCTGTGGGTCCTTGAGCTGTTAACGGGAGGTAGGGAGGGAAGGTTAAATTAATCATTTATGCTTTATTTATACTTTCTCTTACTTGTGGAGTTGGACAAGCGGATGCCAGTTTTCCTCAGCTAAGGACTGTCTGTGTGACATGAAGTTTGATATCTGGCAAAGCATAATTTATGCAATTTCTATCCTATTATAAATCAAAAGTAAGGAAACACGCAGGAACTGCTGCGGCGCTTCAATTTTGTCGATCAGCTGGACAAACTTACTAAATCCCCAAAAGTTTTCTTGGGAAAGTTAGCTTTGAATCACACAGAAGTACCAGCTCAATGCTGTTTTCCTCTTGTCTTTGCTAAGATTTCTTTTTTCATTGTGCTGTGAAAACTCAGTCACGACCCAGTTTTGTAGACTCCTTGAAGAATGATCTGAGGGACATCTTTCTGGAATGGGTGATGCTTAACCACTTGATCCAAGCTAGCAAGCAAGGGCAGGCAAAATGTGTTTGCTTTCCCCCACTCTGCCTTTTATTTTGAAGTTCTAAATATATCATTCCAAAATGAAAATTATCCTAATTAAAAAACAATCCAAGAAAATGTCCCTATTCAACAAATTAAAAACAAAATAAATCCCATGAACTGACAAAATATGCTTACAGTCTGTCTAAGGAAACAGGCTGCCTCAGTGTTTTGCTGAATGGGAAAGGATTTGAACACATGCTGAAGTATTTGCTTGCATCGTGGTCCCAGGCTGATATTGCCTCCTGAAGTTAACTAAAGTTAACTGGGGTCCCCATTCAAAATCCTCATGTTGAAGAACTTCATGAAACGTTCCTAGGTGAACAATTTATCAGTCAAACGTACTGCAATTGCACAAGACATTCTCTTTTGGAGCAGGAGGAGAGGAGATACAAGCTGAGGGAAAAAATAGGCTCAACCATTGGAAGGGAAGTATTTGCATATCTCCTGTTAAATAAGGAGATTATAGTAATTTTCTTACCAGGGACTCTTCAACAGGCAATTTATGACAGCTTGTATTTTACTCAGCACTCTGACAGTCAGCTATGGGCAGGATGACTCCGGCCACTGAAGATGCCAGTCTTTGCTAAAAGGTCCTCCTGGTCTCTCACTCTAATGACCTGCAGAATGAACGGTCTTCGGGGCATAGGTGGAGGAACTGTTTGGGCTTTATAATATAGGTGTGCAGGATGAATGTAATATTTACCAAACAACTGGTAAAAGAGAGCGATAGGCATTTTGGGAGAATATACACCTGTGGTGAGCACATCTACAGAACGTGGCATCATGTTCACAGACAGCTTTTCTAGGCTTCCTAATTATATCTCTCTCAGAAGATGGAAATCATGGGCACTTTGGGAGATTAGCTGGTGTAAGATTGCATTAGGTTGTTGCCTGCCTAGACAACAAAGGGAAATATATAAATAAAAGCAAATCCAGAACTGTTCTGAGAATAATTTCTCACAAAGTCATTGCTTAGCTCTTCAGAATCAGTTCAAGAAAAAATGAGGAGATAGTGTTCCACCACACACCACCAAATATGTGTGTTCTACATGACATTCTTAAGAAAAATAAATGAATGCTGTTAACAGATTTAAGTTTGCCTTCAAGGACAACTTCTTACAGATGGTGATATAAAGTAATGGAGTAATATTCCAAGGTCAATAGTATAATCTACCAGGATTTCAGACTTTGAAATGAGTGTAAATAAAAGGAAAGGAGAAAGTCTTCTGAGGTATCTTTCACTTTGGCTTGGTCGGCTATGTTTTACTTTAGCCTGTTAAGCACAGCAGTCTGGTACATATTACCCACCAATACGCTGAATTTGAGGGACACAGACAGGAAACAATACTTTATAATCAGATTTCTTACACTCTCTCCTTATTTCTCTGTTGCTAGCCATGGTCAGAAGCAGCACAATGCAAAGCGTGCTATGAATGCACTCATTCTTTTATCCCTAGACCCACATTTTTTCTAGATGAGAAAACCAATTTTTAAGGCACTCTTTTAATTTCCTTTCAACACATATAAATTATACCTCTCAAAACGTCCAGGTTTACAGGAACTACAGTTAAAATACTTCTTCATAACTCCCCGCCTGCAGATTTCTACTGCTGATACTCAGCTGCCCGGGAATAACGCTGGCCAGTGTTTTCTTAGAGAAGTTCTACAGGGAACAGAAACATCTCTCTCAAAGCTGTTTCAACCTCACTCTTGGTGGGCATTCTTTGCTCATCTGAAATGCAGTCTCAGGATATTGCTGCTCTTGGTGAAACTGGTGCAAACACTTCTGCATATCTCCACCACCACCTTGCCCATGCCCTCTCACGTTCTGAGAAGTCGAGTATACACAGATCTAAAAAAATTGTGGACTACAAAAGTCATAGATATTTTAAAAGCAAACAAACAGGGGGATCAAGAACCCAGGACTCCAGTAACATCTGCAACACACATGCAGCTTTCTTTTTGTTCATCTCTTTTGACCCTACTTCCTGGATGCTCATCTGCAACACCATTCCTCTTTTGTCATGGGGTGGCCAGACGTATATCCTGGGTGGATAATACCTTGGTATCGAACCTGTAGGGGAAAAACATTCATTCCAGCTTTCTTCCTGCACCACAAGCCACCACACATGCTCTTGAGCAATGCTCGCTGTGTCCTAGCTACGTAAGGAAGAGACACCCACTGCGTAAAATCAAGGTCTTCAATACAAGTATGCAAGGAGCTCAGGCTCTGCTCTGTTGTCTGTCCATCTCTTCTAGAGAATGTGGAGGGATCCCATGGAGAAGCAGTCTCTGAGCACACAGTGATGCACCACAGGGTAATTGTGAGCTGCTCAGTTTCAAATACCCGAGCTTTCCAGCTTAAGTAAAATTATTTTAACGTAGATTTCTTCTTGTCAGCTCGGCGAGTGCTTTCCCTGAGTGGGATTTTTGTGGTGATTGTTCTTTATTCTTTTCATTTCCTAGGTTTGTGGTGTTGGAAACTTTTTTAAAGAAAAGAACTAGAACATGACTGTGAACTACAACACAGATTTCATGCATTTACACTACAAAGCGTGATACTGCCTTGTCTGACACAGACAGTCATTATCCTTACTGTCCAAATGAGGCGTTGGGGGGATCTGCAGTTTCAGAGTGGTTGAAAATGGCACAGTTATGCTCTTTTTCCCTGAAGATTGTAAATAAAAGTAGGAAAATGGCATTTTAATTTTTTTTAGAAGCAGGCTTTCACTCCAGTGCGGACCAGGCTGAACTTTATCTGGTAAAGATAAGATGTCTTTAATCCAAATTTAATCTCTGAAAAAGATCAAGAAGGAAAGGCGATGAGACCTCTTGAGCAACACTGACATCTGTCTGACAATGGAAAGCATCAGGGAAGCTAGAAGGTGAGGGCCTCATCTCCTTTTATATAATTACTGATTGGCTTATTAGCTTGAACTCTGCTTGCTTGAGAAGAATGTGGAAGATTGTGACAGTGGGTACGCAGTGAAACCCCCACAGTCAAAAGTGCAAATCACAAAGGAGCAAAGGGGATTGCAGATGAAATTTGAAGCTGCTTTCTTAGGTCTACAGGCTTCCTTTGATGCCTTGAGTTACAGAATAGCAATAGAGGATCCCCTGCATGACAAGAGAGGAAAGTGTGTCCGTCTGTCCCACTGAAAAATTAGTATTTCCCCACTATCTGATTATTATTACAAATGTTCACTTTGCAGTGCCAGCTATACGTTTGACCCTGCATTAGACGCAACGATAAAAGGCAAAGCCCACGTAATTAGCTTTTTAAATATATACTTTTAAGTCTGTGGGAATCAGAGATGGGGACTCATTGTACAGCAGGGATTTATTTAAAGTTTCAGCTAAGTCTCTAAAGCACTTCAGAGGAGAACATGTGTTCAGACAGGTTTGAAAATGGCATAGTTCTGTTATAACCTCCTTTCTTGTTGTTACATGGTGTAGTTCTCTCACTGTTTTCAGTAGTGTCATGTGAAATGCAAAATGTAATACCTATAGATCCTAAATACCTATAATACCTATTGATCTGATTTTGGAACGGGCTGCCCACGAAGGTGGTTGGGTCACCATCTCTGGAGGTGTTCAAGGTTAGGCTGGATGAGTTGCTGAGTGGCATGAGCTAGATGTCAGATGTTTAGGTTTCCTTGGTTGGTTTTAGGTTGGACTGGATGATCTTTAAGGTCTTTTCCAGCCTCATCATTACTGTGAGACTGTGATAGAGTGTGATTGCTCTGCAGTCCACCACATTGCATACAATAATGCCCCAGACCACTTCTCTTAAAAACAACATCCAGTTTAGGGGGTCTACCAAATCAAAAATCAAGTCAGTGTTCTCTCAAAATTTAAATAATATCCATTGCACTTAAGGCTGGTACCGCTGCCAGGTCAGGTGGAACAGTGCTGTCAGGACTAAGGCCCCCTGTTGTCCCAGTGACGGTTATATGCACAGTGTGATTTTGTGGTACTTCCGAAAGTCCGTGAGCTGGCCAAAACAAACTCACTACAGGAGAATGAGAATCAGCTTTTCAATCTGTAAGAGTTATAATCCATTATATTTAAAGATGTTTGGCCAGAAGCTGTGTGGGCAAGAATCTGCCAGCATGTCTGTTAGTAAGTCCTATTACCAATCCTTAGTACTAAATGAATGTGAAGTGCTCCAGCAAGAGAGCAGCAGGTGAGTGTGGAGAATAGCTGGTTTCACAGCCTCAGCAAAAGTTATCAAGCAGTTTTCCTTCCAACAGTTACAGCATGTTGTAGTCTTGTCCTTTATTAAACACATAATAATTATACTAACAGCAGGAGCAGAGAGACCCCACGGAAACAACGGGCTCTGGTTTTTTCCACCTGCATTTACATCTTTCCAGTCACAGCACTGCATCGATTAGAAAGACACTGCTTCTGTTTGAGTTCTTGAATGCCAACTCTTCTGAAACGTTTCTTCTTTTCTCCTCATGAATTGTTTAAAATCTCTGAAATCAGACAGCTGTAACAGAAAATCAGGCTGATCCTTCATGGAGGATGAATTTCTCTAAGATGTGCTGCTGCAAGTTCCTGTGCTCCAGGGAAAAAACCAGCTGTGTGAGGAATAAGAGCTTGTTTCTGGTGAGACACAGGGTGTCTGTGGGACAAAGACAGGAGCCTGCTGGCACAATGGTCCTGTGCTCTGTGGTGGAGTCCAGCTTCAGCCACGGGCAAGGAGCCACATGTGAAAGGTCATCACAGCCAGTCGAGTGAGACAGAAGGTCTGCTGTGGTCTTATCCTACCAGAGTGCTGCAAGTTCAGGAAAGCCAGTTGTGTCCCAGTCCTATGATTACTCAGGTCCTTTTGTCATGGAAATGGTGGGATTTCATTGCTTATATGGAGGAGTCCTGCTGTATCCTCCTTCCCGGTGAAGGAAGGAGGATGTTGCCTATGGTGCAACTGCCCATTTGCAGGCCTCCTTGCTCAGCTCATAGCAGACCAAGAGCCTGAGTGATTATTTGGAAATAAAGCAGCTGCCTGTCACTGCAGATTGGTGCCTCTACTCAGGATTTGAAAGCAAAGAATTTCTTAAGAGAAGTTATATTGCTTTGGGTAGGATAAGTTCCTCCACTTGCAGCCAGGTTCAAAAATCTTTCAGCTGAACACCAATCCACACTGGTGTCACAGGAGTTGAAAATGAATTACACCTGCAGGAAGAAACTGTGGAACTAGTGGGAAGACAACCAGTAAAGTAGTTTTCCAAGTGGCCTTGGGGAAAACGGTGGGAAGTTTCTGGTGAGTGCAGCTTTTAAAGAATCAAAAGGATGCTCAAAACCCCTAATTTGGTTGAAAGTGAAGGGATCTGCCAGGAGATCTGCCAGGGGATCTGCCAGGGGATCTGCCAGTGCCTCGGTCCCCTTTGAAGAAAACAACCATCAGATGATTTGCCAGGTACTTGCTGCTGATTTTGCTAGGACACATTTAATGCAAGGATGGATGTGCTTCAGGGAGTTTTCACATCTTTAACTTGTCGATGGGAATCGTTATGTGTTTCCTGGGAATAACTGCAATGACATCTGATTTCTGTCTATGATGGTCACAGTGGCCTTTTCACAGCCTGGCCCAGACTCAGCTTTTTCATGCTCTTGGGCTGAATCTAATCCTGAGCTCAAAGAACAGCTTTTGGGCCGCGCAGGGACTGAACAAGAAACACTGGGAAATGCATCAGTGTCACAGCTGCAGCGTTTTCAGTGTATCTGCCATCATTGAAGTCTTTCCTCAACTCTCCAAAATATTAAAGTGGGAATTGAAATTCCAGCCAAATTCAGTGGTAGAACATACTTGAGTTCAGACACAGGAAGAACATACACCTGGTGTGAGAGTACATCCTTCAGCTAGGCTGGACGTGTGCACCTGGGGTCTAGGTGTGTTTGCTCTTCAGTTGTTTTGCTGATTTCAGAAGCCCTGGACTGAAAATGCCAGGTTTAGGAGTATCAGGTGACCATGACACATTATCAAATTAATGATGCACAATTAATGATGATGGGAGAAAGTAGCTTCAAGTATCCACACTGGGTGAGACCGAGGGCTGCCAGGACCTGACAGGTATAAATTGACTTTAATAAAAGGCACAATAGGACAGCAGCTGAGCCCTTAATTACTAACATGCCGATACTCTGGGTGTGAAAGACCTTTGCCTGAATAAAATTATGATTAGTTGTCCTATTTAAAAATTATAAGAAGAAAGAGAAAGGCATTACAAATAAAACCAGAGATTTTGACAAAATGTTTAAAGGTGGGAATTACTTCTAATTCTAATATACACGGCTTTGTGACCACTTCTGTAAGGCTCTCTAAGAGTCTCTCTCTAGTTCAGCCTCCATTGCATCGTTTACTAACCATCAGCAAGCCTGACAAGGAACAGCTGATGGGTCTGGGGCTGTTAAGTCTAAAGAAAAGGAGGCTGAGGTGAGACCTTAATTGCCTTTTACAACTGTCTGAAAGGAGACTGGAGAGAGGTGGGAGCTGGTCCTTTCTCCCAAGTCACTCCCAAATAGCCTCAAGTTCCACTATGGGAGGCTTAGATAGAACATCAGGGGAAAGTGTCTGCACTGAAATAGTGGCTGAGTGTTGGAACAGGCTGCCTAGGTAAGCGGTTGAGTTTCTATCCCTGGAGGTTTTAAAAAGTGTATAGCTGTGGCACTTGGAAGCGTGGTTTAATGAGCACGGTGGTGGTGGGTTGATGGTTGGACTTGGGTTCTCTTCCAACCTTAAGGATTCTCTGCTCATTTCTATAAGATATGAGTCAAAACCAGGTTTTTGCACTCCGATACTTCATTTCAAACTTTGTGATCTTAGGTTTGAACATCTCCAGTTAACCTGAATTACAATCACCTGTGATGTTAGTAATTCCACTGACTTTTCTCCCCTTGTCCTATCATCTTTTTTTTTCCAAGCTGTCCCCTGCACAGGAAGGGCAGGCTTTCTGGTGTGTTTGAGAGGTAGCTGCTACGAATTCAGCCTTAAAAACATCCTTCTTGTGCATAGTGAGTTCAGGAATCTGTTATGTGAGACATCACAAACAGCTGTTGTTCAGTACCGCAGTGAGCTTTTGCTAAATGCATCATAAGTGACCCAAGGCAGTGACACAACACAGGTGGTGGGAATTGTTGTTTTTACCCTTGATGCAGCTATTTTTAAAATTTCTGAGTCTCAGGAGGAGGATTTCTAAGTTACTTGAAAACGGCTTTATAGGGAGGTGTTTTCTTACGAAATCATCCTTGAGAGCTGGTTGCTTTGTTTTCCAAATCCTTACCTTAGTCTTATGAAGATAAGAAATCTTATCTTGGGGCAGATGTCTGGTGTGATGGGATCCTGCTGCTTCAGTAGGTTTTCTGTAGCTAATGCACACACATATAAACAATGCTGTGGTTTGAATTTTAAAGAAATGAATTCCTTTTTGCATAAATCTGTTTCAATGGGGCTCACAGAGCTGAAATGTAAATCTGATGAGGCTTAGGAAAATAGTTATGGAGACAGTCACTCAGTGCTCTAAACAGCTTCTACAACACAGTCCACAAAAATATTAAAAGAAAACCATGAATACAGAGACTCTGATTAAGCAGAAAGCTTTAGACACTTTCCCCCCTGTTTTGTCATTTGTGATCTATGCATGTGATTACGTAACTGTGCCGTAACCGGTGGAAGCACCTAGTTCACGTTAACCCTCCACCGTAGCTATATGAAATTGCTGGAGAGGATAGAAAGTCACCACTGGAGGTATTTAGAGATACAAAATAGTGTGGGCAAGTAATGAAGTTTATTGTTCATTAGAAAGGATACTCATTCTTTAGTAATTAACAACGTGAACTCCTTCTGCATTCACTTAGCTCTCTCTGGACATGACTGTAGATGTACGTACTCTAAGGCTGTGGCTGATGTTGTAAAGCACTGACAAATGAATTTCAGCTATGTTTTTGCACCAAGATAACAGACTTGTGATTGAATTTTCCTTTTCCTTGCTGGAATTTTACTTTACTGCATCTGTGCTAACTTCTGGTAGTCCTTTTCACCCGATTGTTTAAGGACTGAAACTTATCTAGGAGATGTAGTATTGAAGAGAGAGCTTTTTTCCTAGACAGCTACAGGATTTTCTTGATGAAGAGAAAAGTAAATCTGTATGTCATCAACTCCGAATAGCAATTTAATGAATGGCTTTCCCCAGAGGCAAGGCACACACGCTAAAAAATATACAAAGTACCTACCAACCTAGTTCAAGTCCCTTTGGGACTTCACAACGTGCAAAGTATAAAAGCAAAACAAGGACCCTGCTTGTATCAAAAAGTGTCTTGAAATAAAGGCTGGGTTTTAAAAAAGATTACAGAAAAGAAATTAATCTTTCCCTTTGTTTATACAATTGTCTACACCCCCCAGCCTCCCACCACCCCCTGCCCTCCTTTTATTCCAAGAGCAGGTTATACTCATTATTGACAATGAGATAGATACTCTTTTGGGCTTTTCTTCAGAGGGGCACTGGAAACCAGTCACAGATATGTTTATTTGAGAGCTGAGGTTGGGGCAGAGAAAATAAACACTGTCAATATGTTTGGTGTTAAGGTGAATGGCATCAGGTCCTCCCAGTTTGACTTGTAAAGTTTCAGCAACTGCGTTGCTGTGCACTGGTGTTTTAGCTGCAGACTGGCCTCTAAAAGGAAGGGAAAAGTACATGATGTTTGTACAGCTGAAAACAAGATGAAAAACCACAGGCCCCCTCTCACACTCCATTAGACCCTAAAGTCCACGGAGTACTGCACTCAACACATAAACACTCAGTTTGTGGAAAACTCTCTCAATGTGTGAAAGAAGGGAACAAAGCCTGGAGTCAGAACAATGAACATCTATGTATGAAGTGAGCAGCCAGTGCAAAATGCAACGGCAACATCCAGTTAAACAAACAGCTGATCCAGGAATGCATTACTCACATTAATAAGTCCCAGTAAGAACTCCTGGGACTGTATCCTGATATTCCGAGCAAAGTATGATATGCTCAGTCTGTAGAAGATGTAGTTACTCTTTTATTCTCATTTTCCATGAATGGAAATAAGAAAAGATGCCTCTGGTGTATGCTGGCAGATAGCTTGGCGTAGGCAATAGGAAAGCTTGGTTGTACATGTACTGTACTAGCAAATATTCTGCTGCAGTAATTTGTAAGAGCATAGTTAAAGAAAATAAACAAACACCCCATCTCATTATACTTTTGGGTATATTTGAGCTCTGCTCTAAACAATCTTCGCTTTTCTGTCTTGTGGAATAATAAGGTAGAACCATCCCGTGTCATTACCTTGCAATAGGAAAAGGGAGCCGTTGGGGGACTGCTAACCAGAAGTTACAGTCTGCTGTAGAAATTGATGGCAATTTTCACAAATTCATTTCATAAAGAGCAGAAAGAACTTTTCTTATCTTGCTCTTTGAATTTTGTGGGGGTATCTGGTTGGAAATCTCCAGAAGATCTACAGCTTATGAGTCAGATGTGCACTAAACAGGACAATCTTTTACCCCCTTCCTAACTCAAACCACCCTGTGATTCTACAGAATATCAAGAATTACACTGTACAAAGCCTTGTCCCTAGGACTACCTGCAAGTTGGCAGATGCATTTGAGCTGGATGAGCAGTTGGAGCAACATAGCTTTGCTAGCCTAGAGTGAAGAAAATATTAAAAACCTATTTCTATTCAGGCACTGGAATTGCTTCAATACCGTACTTGCCAGTATTGCAGAGCACCGTATGCCTGCAAACAAGTAAGATCTTATTCTCTCAGCCAGCAAATTCATTTAGTTAAGAAGAATCAGCTGTATAATTGAGTGGTTAGATAGTGTCAGCAAAGAGTTTTGTGATGTAGAGCCTCTTGTTCTGTTCCAGCACTTTGCTGCTTTAGTCTGGGTGTGAGAGTCAATGCTGCAGCAAAGGCAGGATGAAACGGGTGTGAAGAAGGGGGGAGATATGCCAAAGCCCTACCAGCTGCTGCGAATAAAGAGGGATTGGGGGTTAACAGGAGTAGGCAGGGAGCAGCCACAGTTGGGAGGAACCTGAGACAGAGAGGCAAGGAAAAGATCACTGGGTTTCAAAATGCATCTCATTTACCCTGTGGGGCTACATTAACAACAGTGCAGCTTCTGAATAGTTTGTGGCCAACGAAAACCTATACAAAGAGAAAACAGGCCTTTTATACCTGCCTGTTTATGGCTAGTTGGGGAGGAAATTGAATTGCAGGTGGCGAGCTGAGCTTCAGGTGAGATTTTTTCGAAGGAGATCAATGATCACTTTTATATCTCGAATCAGTTTTCAAAACAGTAAGTACCCCTTTTTTTAACAGGACAATGTCATTAGTGGCTTAGGTTTGGCCCAGAAGAACAGGATGTATCTCAGTCTTCCAATTATTAGCTCCAGTGCTGGAGCTTTAAATGTATTCCCTGAAATACATAAACAAAACGCATCCTTTTCACTGACTTCAGTGAGCTTTCAGGTTGCTACCATGAACTCTAAAAATCAAGTAGATTTTCACTGAAGTTTTGAGGGAAGAGAATTTAAACAGTCTGACTCTAGAAAATCAGATGGGAGGGACTCTCTGACTTCTGATCATGAGTATCATGCAGTGGTTCTAATTTCCATCAAGAAAAGAGGAATTCATTTTGGCTTAGGCTTGATTCTGGAGGTGATACTGCCTACAGCCCTTTTTCCAGTTTCACCCGTTAGCAAATCCAACATGCAAAAATGCACAGGCTTTTCCCTGGCTGGAAGCTTAATTCAGTCTTTCATTAATATCAAACAGAAAAATACTACATTAGTGTTGCTACGTTCTAATGCATTACTTAATGACTGATATTATTAGAGCCTGGTGAGATTTACATTTTTACAGGGGGGGCTGCTCCAGTGAGCAATCCACAAGGAAAATCCTCAGCATGATTCAGGGGACAATTCACATTAAGAGTCCATCCCAGTCAGCAGTACACACAGGGTCGCATCAGAATTAATTCCTTCCATCTCACTCAGTTTTCAATGCCCTGCCAGCACTAAACAAGCTCATACTTCAGGGCATATGGCACAGACCTGCAGTTTTATGCCACACAGGCATCACATCACGCTGGTGGGCTGCAGTCTTGCCCTCACATTATTCCAGATGCACTCAAACAGGACCTCCACCCCCAAACTGCCTGAAAACACCAGGTAAGTATGTGCAGGAACACATGGGCCCAGAGGAACCCGAGGGGCAAATAGCATGTAGTGATGACCTTGCAGAGGCCAGAAAGTACTGGAGGGTTCTTGGAGTAAGCAAAGTGAACATAGGCACTGAGCACTCCCTTGCAGTGGAGAAAGTCTACGAGCACACTCCCCTTTGCCAACTCTGTGCCTGCTTTGGTGGTATAAGGCTCTGCATCACTGCCTTATGGAGCTGCTACTTTCAGTCTTGCAGTACAGACATAGGCGGCATTGTTTATTTAGTTGTATTGCAACTATTGCAATTATTCTAAGGTTTCTAACTGTCAGGCTTTCGGTTAAGTTTTGGAGCACGAGCAATTAACACCTAAAGATTTAAAAACCCTAGAAATATGAAGAGTATTTATTGTAATGATTATATGTTGTTATTTAAAAATCATCTGTTTGGGTGATTTCTAAATGTAATCAGAACATCACAGAGGTTTTAATTGTATTGAATATTTCCAGTTACCATGTAAAAGACAAATTAGCCTCAGACCACTGAAATGTTCCCTTTACTTCCCAACATAAAGTCTTAAACCAGGAATAAACATAAAACAAATATTATCTATGATAATAGACATGAGTTCACATCTCAGCTATACTTTAAATTTTGCGATTTAAGATATATATTTTTGTTGAAGTTCCCTTTAGGAAAAAAAGGGCTAGAGAAATGAGTGGCATTTGCTGAATAATGTTTAAACATTTTCCTAATGTACCTCCCATGCTGCCGTCCCCTCTCTTTCTTTTCCTGACGGTATTAAGTCTGCAACACAGACATCCTCACATTCTCCAGATGGTAGCATAAATTTTCAGGTCAAGTGATATTAAAAATAGATAATAGCCCAGACCTCATGAGTCTCTACAGAAAGACTAAACAGTCACAATAGGGAATATCACTGTTTTGGTTTTCTTTAGGAGGTTTTATGTACTCAGCTGTTTCTTTGCCGTGCTCTCAGTGCGGAGAGACCCTGATCATTCTGAATTCCAGTTCCACCTCACTTCCTACCCTTTATACTTTCTAAGCCCCATGCCACACAAGTCAGGGGAAATATATTCACACAGCTGCACCATCAGCTCCAAATGTGCTCACCGCTGCTGATACTCCTGCTCTGCACTTCAGAGTATTTATAACTGACAAATGACTTCTTGAATAACCTGCTCTTACACCCCCTTTGGAGGTGCAATACGGCCTGCTCCAAGGCATTTCACCTCTCCCATTAACGGATGGAACCTCTTAAGGATTCCACCAATAATAAGCTGCTGTAAGCACTGGAAGTTTTTAAAATGCATAAATAGACGGTTATGTGAAACAAAACAAATCCATCTCTGAGTAATAGTATTTTGTAGGTAGACAGGAGCTGTCAGCTAAGAGGTCGAGCTTGTCTCAGATGGCTCCCCAGCAAAACTTGGAGGGACTATTAAAAAGTTAGAGCAGCTTCAGGAGTGACACAGAGACCACCAGCTATTTTGCCTTTTATGTCTGGCTCTGCTGGGCTGGATCTCAAATAGAGGTCTCTCACATGGCCGTGGCCGTTTGCGGTTCAGAAAAATAGCTCTTCAACCATGAAGGCTGTTTTTCACACCCAAGTGGAACTGGCAGATAGCCAGTGCATGCTTCATATTTACACAGTCATAACATTTTGGGAGAGAAAGAAGCTCTGTGGCTTATCAGTTTCCTCTGACCCGTGTGCCTAGTAGTTAGCTAATTTTTTTGTCATTCCACATTTGTGGCTTTTTATCTTTCCTTCAAAAGATAGAGGGTGATGAAGGTGATGATCATACTTCATAATGTCCCCTTCCGAGTACGTATGTCATTTATAGCTTGACATTAGGAAGAGGTTTTTCACTGACACAGTGATCCGGTTTTGGAACGGGCTGCCCACGGAGGTGGTTGAGTTGGAATTTTACTATCGGTCTCAAGGTTTAATTTCATTTGCAAAGAATTCAGTCTGTGTGCTCTGCAATGTGTGCTAAGAGACCGTTAGATTGTGATCTTCCAAAAACTTCTCAAGGTCTAAAACATAGTGTTAACATAGGCATGGCCAGCACGTAACAGCGTGGGAGCAGAGTTTGCTCCTGAGATTTGGCTTGTCCAGTGTCAGTGTTACAGGCATGAATAGAACCATGTCCCACTACCAGGTTGTAAGGGACAAGGCAAAGTGCAGGTGTGGGCTTCCAACTGCAGGAAGTTATCTAGAGTGCATCCAAACTGATTTGACAAGAGCAGATCTTCTCCCTCACAGCAGAAGAACATGCCGCTGAGCAATAGACGTGCTGTGGCCCCACAGACAGTGTAGAGGTTCACATCCACGAGTCACATAGTAATGCCAAAGTATTCTTAATACGTTCTGCTGTGCTGCTCGCCACTGTTGCAGCTGCAGCTCTGCAGAAATGCTGTTGCAGGAGTGTCAGTGTGCCTTCTTCAAGATGGAACCAGATAGCACTGCTGAATTGCCTTGAGTTCCCTGAAATTTCCCTGCATTTAAAGCCACTGGAGATGGTACTTTCCATTTAGAGTTTGTTTGCCAGGAATCTTTTCTTCACTGTTGTTTTTCCAGTATCCGAGTGATGTTCCCGCTCGTAAGGGCCTGCTCTTAAGCTCATGTTTTTGTTAGCTTCCTTTGTACCTACACTGGGGTTCCTATTACACGATGCCCAAGGCAGCATGCAGTGCTCCAGGTGTGGTCACAGCAGCCCTTTGTACAAGGACAGAGTTATCTGTTGAGATCTGTGCTCTGTTCCCCTGTTTACACTTCTCCGTGTTTTGTTTGCTTTCCTAACTGCTACCAGACATCAGGTTGCTGTTTTTAAGAATCTGTCAACAGGCATCATCAAATCCTTTCTCTGATCAGTGTTTGCAGTCTGTGACTGCAGAACATACTTTCTACTGTTTTTGTCAACACTCTTGCCATTTTCTGTGTTTAACAGCCTAGTTAATCTCTTCTACCCATGCCTGCCTTTCATTCCAGGTTTGATTAATCTCATTCCTGTGTGTGGAAGCAATGCTTCATGTCAGATCGATTTCTTGTATCCCCACTAGCTCTGCTGTTCATCCTCTTAGGACATACAGAGTAAACTTAACATTAAAATTCAGTCTTGGTGACTATTACACAGAGAACTTTTGCCTCATCAATACTATTTTCATCTGATTTTGACCCCGTAGCTAAATACTTCTATGCCTGCTGGTACTACCTTTGCTGTTCAATCAAATGTATGAAATAGCAGTGCTTTAAGTTATCTCTTGCTCTTAAGTAATAGCATTAGCATAGGAAAATACCTCCAGGTGAGATCTACATGGGAGTAGAAAAGAGGCATGTGAAAAAGGATGGAATTCATGTAGTGCTGGGGGAAAAATAAGGTTCTTCTTCTGTAGCGTTCGAGGGGTTTGGGACACACCAAAAGGTTCTCACGACAGCTTCTTAAGATTCTTTAGTAATTGAAGTTTGCATAGATTAGCAGTTCAGGACCAACTGGAATCTGCCTCAGTAAAGAGCCAGATTGTTTGCAGGCGGACAGCAACATTTTCTGGGTGAGAGAAAATTCTAGGTGGGAGGCAGCTGGAAAGGTGTAAAAGAAGCTTAACGTTCGGAGTGAGTGAGAGAGCGAGTGTGTGAGAGTGAGAGAGTGTGTGTGTGTGAGTGTGAGTGACTGTGTGTGAGTGTGTGTGTGTGTGTATCTCTTGATCATAGTAGGTCCGTTGCATGGAAAGGAATAGACCAGAACTGCTCAGATGGCAGTTGAGTTACCATCGAATCCTTGCTCTTTCCATGGCATGGCTAGTTCAGTGCCTGTGTTAGGAGCTGTGGTGGGGGAGTAGTTTGAGTAAAGGAGGAAGAAGAAGACCCTTAGTTTTGGGTGGACTTCCAAATGTGAGTAGTGCCCCGTTTTGGAAAGAAGCCCTCTTTATCAGCGTTCAGCCCAGCGCACAGAGCAGTGTGGATTGCCTACAAACCACTCCTCATGTTTTTGTAATCTCCAGTTACTTGACTTTTTTTTTTGCAAAGGAATATAATTTTGTTTTGCAAAGGCTTTGACATTTAGCTGTGTATTAAACTGGCACAGAACCTGCAACATTTAACATTTTCCACAATCCAGGCTTCCCGAATGTCTCCTCATGTTGGATTGATGGCTCTTCACTTGACGAAATGGAAACATTTCATTTTCTTATGGTTTATGTGGGCTGGACTTTGATCATAGGTTCTATCACTATGAGGTAAACTAAGAAAAAAGCAACTCAAAGGTTATTT
Source organism: Upupa epops (assembly GCA_013397515.1). Taxonomy (NCBI): domain Eukaryota; kingdom Metazoa; phylum Chordata; class Aves; order Bucerotiformes; family Upupidae; genus Upupa; species Upupa epops. Next base: position 339,746 of record VZRI01010042.1, read on the forward strand.
CAGAATAAAAATTGAAATATTAAATTGACTGTAGCCTCGGGGCATGTTTTGAAGTTGTCAGAAGGGCTGTTTTCTTCCGAAAGAAACTCCAGTGAAACAATCTCTTTCTGTTGCATATCCTTACAAATAGGATTCACTGAGTTTTGACTAACAGGCTTTGCAAGTTTTATTCTCTTGTCATGACCCTTTGAGCAAAGAAGGGCAGCCTGGCTTTTGACACAGCCCCTAAACACAATGCCCAGTTGCCTCCCTTGAACAATTATTTCTTCCAATTGTTTTTAGCATCCGAATAAAACCCAGTGGATTGCCAAGTTGCTTTTGACAATTTGATAAAAGGGACTGAGATAATGAGAAAGATACAAACCAGAAATTATTAAGGAAGACAGGAGAATCATTTTTATGGCAATATTCCTTTGCTTTTAGTGTTTTTTCAAGCTGAGCTTTTATCTTTTTGTTTAGTGCTCTCTCATCATTGATGTCACCTGTCCCGTTCATACCCTTTCCACACTTTACTCACCGCCCCTCAGTGTGCACAGATCTATCATCCCAGCAAACTGTGCTGTAAGACCTGGACAGGCTAGAGAGCTGGGCAGGGAGAAATGTAATGAGGGACAACAAGGGTCAGGGGAGAGTCTGACATCTGGGTAAGGACAACCCCAGGGATGAAGATAGGCTGGGGATTGACCTGTTGGACAGCAGTGCAGGAGAAAGGTACTTGGGGGTCCTAGTGGACAGCA